>JAXIVJ010011374.1:25000-32500 GCA_036785665.1 Chirona hameri
ATCGCCAACAGCGCGGGGGTGGCGGCGATTGTGTGGCGACACGGTGTCTGCGCCACGGCTGGTCAATGGTCATCGCCGCCGCCTCCGCCGTCCCCCCCGCCGTTGTCGTCCTCGTCGTTGGACGTCGGTGACAGGGGTTATCGACTGTCGCCGACCGTCGGTAACCGTCCGCCGACCGTCGGTAACCGTCGCCGACTGTCACCACTGTCGCCAGCCGGGCTCCTCACGACCCGACCCCCCGCCGTCGCCGGCAGCCGCCGCCCGAGGTTATTGCTGCGGCTCGTAACAGTATGAGTGTTTGTCGTTGGCTTGTATTGCCGCTGTTGAGTGCAGTGCCTACACGAACTCCTGATGAGACGGGTCTCAGCACGGCGGTCAGCGGGGTGTATACTGCGTACATCTAAAAGAGGCGAGACGCGCGTCATGGTGTGGTGAATATAGCGTTCAGCTTGTATTTGGAAGGTTATACACATTGACAGGCATTTTCGCCAAGGTTTCTTCACGAACTTTCTAACGTGAAACGTCCCGCTTTTACCCGCTATCGTGGTTACCAATGTTGATCTCGGAATCTCATCGGTCGGAGTGCCCAAACGTGCGGGTGAGTCTGCTACACCGCCGGCTGCTTGCCAGCTCAGAATCCTCGCTGCACATTCAGCCTCGCTGAGCTTTCAATGGCCTCCCGTATGTCACGCTGCGTAGTGCGTCACGTGACCTGGTGGCCTCCCCTGTGTTCGGCGGTGGAGTGTGTCACGTGACCTGTTGACGCGGGAACTTGCACGGAGCCACAACAGGCTCAGCCATCCGCCCCTCCGCTTTGCCTCTGGGTCTTGATCAATGTTGTGGAAACAGCGATGTCGGCGGCACGATTCGTTCCGCCTGTTTTCCACCGATCCGTGATGAGAGAAAAGCCATCAGCTGGGTACACCAACTGGACGAAGCTGTGTGTTTATGGCAAATAAATAATGGAATAGATAGTGAAGTCGCCAGATCGTTAGTTTGATTGTCGAATGTTTTGGATTGCATATTTCTGTCCACCCGTAAATGCAAGATGGAAAAGCAAATGGGAAACAGACATCGGCATTTGCATAGGGGGTACGTTACGAGAGATGAAAACAGCAACAAGGTCTACGTATTTTCTATATTTACATTACAGAATGATAGGGAGAATATTCCCTACAAACAAATTACTGTGCACGATTGGTATAGTAGGAACGAACGTGTGCTCCTTTTGTAAGTCTTCTGTGGAGACGCTTGTGCACCTTTTTGGTATTGCCACCTAGTTCAAGATTTTATCAAAGAAGTCCGATCTCACTTAAAAACAGTCTACAGGAAAAATATACAAGTCCTTGCAACACATTGGTTCTTCTTGCATGAGTTAGCACCGATTGATGTACTCATAATCACTGTGGCCAAAACCGTCCTACACAGATCAAGGTTAAAACAGATGCAACCATCGCTGCAATTGATGCTAAATACTCTTAAAATAGAAGCCAGCTAAGAATGCAGTAGTGCCAAGGCCAATACTAGTCTGCATATGTTCGAAAATAAATGGGGCGAGCTTAACAATATTATTACGTAAGGAATAAGCAATACAACGGTAATGTATACGTCAATGTAAATTTACTTTAAGCGGTGCGTTAAATGCGTGTGCGGTGTGGGCTCTATTTGTGCACATAAGTGACAGCTTTGTGACAGAGCGCGAAGTAATGCAAAAGGGGCGCTGGATGTAAAACGCAGAATGTTAAGCTACAAATAATAGGATAGGCCCTCGCTCTTTCCCCACCCGGGCTAACCCGGGACCGGCCCTCAGCATGTGCTGCAGGGTCGGTCGGCCGGCCGGGCGTGCGGGGCGCCGGCCCCGCTGGTCGACGGCTCGCACGCCCGGCCGGTGGCGAGGGGGCGCCGCTTCGCGAACGGGAGCCGCTGAAAAACGCGAGGCGGCGCGGGCGGGGGTCGCCTATGATCACATGTGATCGCAATAATGTACTGTATGTTCGTGTAATGTATACTGTGGTGGTGTTTGATAGTGTAAGTGAAGCATGTGGTGACAACATGATATGTTAGAAATGAAAATAAACAAACACTAAAGTGAGAAGAACAAAATATGTACACCATCTTCAACAAGGCGAAACAAAAATGCTTGTATACGTAACCGTTTTCGATTCAAGTTTGTGAACCTTAACTCAAGCTTGAGACACATGCTATTGTCGTTTCTATAGAAAATTCCCTTTCAACCATCATTGCAACACAATGGCATCTCACGATCGCACCCATGCTGCTGCGATCCCGCAATAGGGTAGCAGGGGAATCAGCTTGCTGGCGATATTTTTATTTAGTTTCTACAGACGTTTACGTCCATGGGATTACTGGGCTCGATTTGTCCTTGCTTCGTCGATCGGGAAGATAAAATGACGTTTCCTGATGCGTTGGTAATAACCTCGAGGAATCGATCCTTTATGTTGGTAACAGCCTCGAGATCGATCCTCTATGTTGGTAATAACCTCGAGGGATCGATCCTCTATGTTGGTAATAACCCCGAGGAATCAATCCTCTATGTTGGTAATAACCCCGAGGGATCGATCCTCTGTGCCGGCGAGTACCCTTGAGGGATCGATCCTGTATGTGCCGGCGAGTACGCGGTGCTGCTCGGTATGGTATTTCACCTGACCTGGTAAACGCTGCACGATGTGTTGCAACATTGTGTAACGGTAAATGCCAGACCGTAATATATAGACATCTACTGCGTTGAATATAATCAACATCTACTGGTTGAATATAATCAACATCTACTGCGTTGAATATAATCAACATCTACTGGTTAAATATAATCAACATCTACTGCGTTGAATATAATCAACATCTACTGGTTGAATATAATCAACATCTACTGGTTGAATATAATCAACATCTACTGCGTTGAATATAATCAACATCTACTGGTTGAATATAATCAACATCTACTGGTTGAATATAATCAACATCTACTGGTTGAATATAATCAACATCTACTGGTTAAATATAATCATTATCTACTGGTTGATGCATTTGGAGCAAAGAAACTGTTCTGTAATATTTAAGTGGAAATCGTTCATGCAAATTATTCTGCTAATGCAATTATGCAATGTAGTCGTATTTTCGGAATATTTGTATTGCTCTTTTTATTTCAACAGGTACGCAACAGTGTTCGCCACGGTCCCACCAACCCCCGCCCGGCCCAGCCCAGGCCCATGCACACCAAGACCATGCCCAGACCATGCCCGTTCAAATTTAGAATATTGAGGCCCAGGACCGTCCGGCCCCTTCAGATTAAGCATATCTTATTTTCACAAAAATTGCAATAATTAGCCTAGCAAAATACTCAGTTGAAATTGGCAAAAGAAAACACTGGCAATGTTTTGTCAGAAATTGCAGGTTCTTAAAGGAAATAGTTCACCTTCAGCATGGGGCTTTTAACTGAAATAGCAGTTTTGTAGCCCGTGTTGAGAAATCCCTATCTGCAACTGTTCTTCTCTGAAAAGACTCTCCAGCCGAAGATATTTGACTTTTTGGCGAAGAAATGCGGCGCATATATCATATACCGTACCATCTGAAAGTGCCAGCACTGCACGGAGCATGCGCAGACCAATAACAAACACCATAAACTTAATAATTTACGACCTTCTGTCCTGAATTGGCGCGATGTAGGGCCATTTTTGAAAAGAAAAAAAAAGAAACTGTATTAAAAAATATAATGAAATCATATTCTGATAAATTTTCCGAAGGTGAACTATTTCATTTAACAGAAATAATAAGTTAAATTGACAAAAGAAAACACAGGCAAGCCCCAAGCATGTCATGGTGATTGTGGCTTATGGCGCAACAACTGCTGTGGTCATTTGGCCCCCAGGCCCGGCCAGGGCGGGAATTCTACTTTTTTGTTGGTGGAGGAGTACATATCTTTGCAAAGGAAGAGTACAAAAATAACCTGATGGTAGGCCAAAAATAAGACATACTGATATACTAATGAGTAATGATGAACGATGATACCAAACCAAATCAATTTCCTCAGATAAAAATGTGCTGACAATTTTTGGTAGGTACCTTAAAGGGACATTGCCACCTTTCTGAAAGTTGTCAAATATACGCCGTTTGTACCCGAAAATATGAAGTAAGTGCTGCTGAAAACGATGGTGATATTTTTTCTCTCTCGAAAACTTCACTCAATTTATAATAATTAAGTTTTTAAAATTTGGGTTGATGACGTCATTATTGAGCTAAATAGATCTATAGATAAATCCTTTACGCTGCCAAAGTTTGGCACAATTTTTGTCAGACAATTATGGCGATTCAAATACAAGCAGGTACCAGGTAAACTGTCGCACTCACTTGACCACCGAAGTCTTGTCACTGAAAGCTCCACATACCACACATCGAATTCTTGGCATCGTTTGAAAATTGCATTAGAGTTTCACTTTATAGAAGTCTAGTTATCCTGATATAACCCACGGTAAATATAATACACCCAGCGATCGAGAAACGAAACGCGTAAATATCTCCAAGGTTTACCTTAAAACAAGTCGACTATCATCACCATTGGGTAAAGAGAGACGACGTCATCGGCTTTAAACCCCTATTCAAATACACGTGGGGTTTATTTGTTACAATTGTCAAGACCAAGCTCGAATTTCTTTTCGAATAGACCTATGTGGTTGTTTTAACTGCTACCCTACTTAATTTCAAAGCAAATCCAACAACATGGCTATCTCAACTCAAAACTAATGTTAAGGTGGGAATGTCACTTTAACCTATGCACTCATGCAGATAAGCAATGTATGCCTACCTAAGCACCCCATTTCTTTTTCAGGACAACAATTCAGAACAATGCCAGAAAACCGTTACATCGGGGGTCATAACCAGGCAATGTATCTAGGAATAACATTTCAAATCATGAACTGACCTTCATATCATATCATTCAAATGATTGCAATGCTACCCAAAACAAAATACCCACCGTGAGATCAATCCACTTGTTCTTGGTGGGTTATGGCGCGTAGCTGCTTGGCAATCATGAATCAACACACAATAATCACAATAACCCACGTGTGCGTCGCGTCACCAACAATGATGCTATAGTTCGCTACTCGCTACTATTCTATGAGCGAATGGCAAAACGTCACGGGAACGAGGGAGCTAACGGCCATCCATCTCTCCATGAAGCCAGTCGATTGGTCAAAACCGAATAGGCTTCTGACGTCACAAATGTGAGTCAACATGTTACGGAGATAACAGCATCCCAGGGCTATCGCCGTCGTGTCAGGTGTGACTGCTCAGGGCTAGCACTATCAACTCTGGAGTTGTTGCAGCAGTTAGCCGCCAGGGACCGCTAGTGAGCCAGGGTGTGATGACATCGCAAGCAAATGGTACCAGTTAAATATTTAACGCTAAATGTGTCTTTATTTATTTATAAATAAATAAATACATATTTAGCAGTACTATTTGCTTGCGACGTCATAACACCCTGGCTCACTAGCGGTCTCTGGCGGTCACCTGCTGCAACAACTGCAGTTGATAGTGATAGCCCTGCCCAGTGCGTACAGCGTAGTGCCGCCATTTGCATTGGGGCTGGTCGCGTTTTATTTTGGTAGACAAAGAAGTGACACATCTAGCGATAACTTGACGATGCCCACACATAATTTCAAACCAATATCTATATGTGGCACTTCTTTGTCTACCAAAAAAAAAACGCGACCAGCCCCAGACGCGACCAGGCTTTATGGGCCTGTTCCAGTGGCGCCTCTTACCTCCTCTAACCTCCTCAAAGTTGCTCCAACTTGCAATTGTCTGTGTACTAGGATAGGACAGTTGCAGGTTGGAGCAAGGAGGTTAGAGGAGGTTAGAAGCGTAACTGGAACAAACACATATCATCTATGCTGACAAATGATTGATCATTGTAAACTAATGACGTAGCCATTGCCCAGTAGCCATAATATCAAAGAGAGTTTTAATTATTAATATGCTCAAATACAATACCTTTTCCATTTGTGTATGCGAAATGCAACGTAAAAATGCAAGCTTTTAGCCATAGATGTTATCAATATTAATTGGTGCCAGTTTGGAATCTGCATACGTCATGAAAAAATGGTAGCTTTCGAGTTGAAAGCATGTATCGTTTGAGCTAGCGTACCCTGTGTGAACTAACCTGTTGGGTGGCAGTTCGGGGAGTGGGGTGTTGCTTCGACAAAACGGATCAAAATATTGATTGCAAATGTTCTTAACTGGGTAAGATTTAATCCTGCATGTCCGACAGCGACATTTAAAACACTTGAAGTCCCATGAACTGGGGGTATTGCCCATTGGTACACCATTAGTTATTAGTTAACCCTATAATATACCTACCAATCGATATACAATATCACATTTAGTAACTATGGATGTCTTCCCCAAGACATTTTGCACTATAACTAATTGTAACGTCAATAATCAATATATCTCCGCTTCCGTCGCCTCGCCCGTCGCCAAACTTTGTTTACCCGCCAGCTGACGACGACCGACCTTGATACGACAAGTCTAGACGGCGTTCACAGCGGCCCGGCTATGACGTCACACAACTTATTTACGTTGTATGGTTAGGTTAGGTTAGGTTAGGTTACAGTCATTGTTCCAATGACATCATGGACGATCCTTATATTTCCTGTGAATTTTCCTGCGTCGCAAAATGCGTAGATATGGCGACGATCGTGGAACATCTCGGGAAGATTTTCTGGCAGATTTTCGTTCCAACATTGTGAGATAAGATACATTATAAATAGCATAAAAGGTAGATAATAGTCAAATACTGTCTTGCAAGATGCGTAATGACCAAATAGTTAAGTTTTGTAGCATCTAAAACGCTGTGTACTTATGGTCAGTATGACCCATAAACTGTTTGTAGGGGTTTTAACTTTGAATTTCAGTGAATGAATATAAAATCAAGTACAAAGTAGCAGGGCCCTACCAATGTCACATGTTAACACCAGTAAGGCGCCGTAGTTGGCGATGAACGAGCGATAGCGAAATAAATGTATGGTGAATTTCAACCCGATCGGGCAAGTAGTTCCTGATATACAAAAAAGGTGCGCACGTGCACGTGCAGATCCATGACTTGTGGGTAGGCGGCGGCGGAGGGGTCCCTAACCACACACCAAATTTGAACACAATTGGCTCAGCCGTTCCTGAGATATATAATAGGGGTGTGCACGTGCGCACAAGCAGAGGCACCCCACCCATGACTTGTGGGTAGGCGGCGGCGGAGGGATCCCTAACCACATACCAAATTTGAACACAATCGGCCCAGCCGTTCCTGAGATATAGAATAGGGATGTGCACGTGCGCACGTGCAGAGGCACCCCATCCCTGACTTGTGGGAAACTGGTGGTTGAGAGGTCCCTAACCACACACCAAATTTGAACTCAAACGGCTCAGCCATTCCTGAAATATATAATAGGGGTGAGCACGTGCGCACGTGCAGAGGCACTCCACCTC
>JAXIVJ010011374.1:42500-43781 GCA_036785665.1 Chirona hameri
AGACGCACACACGCACAGCACGCACAGCACGCACACACTAGCACGCACACACGCACGACACGCACAGCACGCACACGCAACACGCGCCACGCACACACGCACACGCACGCACGACGCACGACCACAGCACGCACGCACGCACGCACGCAGCACGCACGCACGCAAGACGCACGACACGCACGACACGCACGACGCACGCACACACGCACGCACGGCACGCACGACGCACGACACGCACAGCACGCACAGCACGCACACACGCACACTACGCAACAGCACGCACACACGCACAAGGCACGAACGCACACACGCACACACGCACCACACGCACACACGCACACACGCACACACGCACTCACGCACGACACGCACACACGCACACGAACGCACACACTACCCTACGGTGGTCACACACGGCACCGACACGCACACACGCACACACGCACGACACGCACACACGCACGACGACGCATCACACGCACACATGGACTGATACGAACGCACACACGCACTCAGGGACGCACACACGCGCACACACGCACACACGCACACAGCGAACGCACTACGACGCACACATCACATGCGCACACAACCACTTAATGACGACTGACGCACACACGCACACAAAAAAAACCACAGAGCAGATACAAGAGCGGCACAGCGAGTCGCACGACACGCACACACGCACACACACGCACACACGCACACGACGCACACACCACAACAAGCTACAGGGTGGCCGCACACACGCACACACGCACACACGCACACACGCACACAGACGCACGACACGCACACGACAACGCACACACGCACACACGCACTACCTAAAGGCGCACACACGCACACACGCACGACACGCACACACGCACACACGCACACACGCACACTTCGACGACACGCACACATCACACAGCACACTCGCTACACACGCACACACGCACACACGCACACTACGCGCACACGCACACACAGCACGCACACATACGCACACCGCACACACGCACAACACGCACACGACGCACACATTCTTCGCACAAACGCACAGCACGCACGGCACGCACACACGCACACACGCACGGACACGCACACACGTCACGCACGCACCCAGCACGCACTGCACTATCGACGCACACACGCGACACACGCACACACCACACACGCACTCACACGCACACGCACGCACGCACGCACAGCACGCAGCACGCACGCACGATACCGCACGGAGGGACACGCACAGCAGGCCTACGCACGCACGCCACGCACGCACGCACGCACGCA
>JAXIVJ010011375.1:0-32500 GCA_036785665.1 Chirona hameri
GCCAGCCAGCCAGCCAGCCAGCCAGATATATATATATATATATATATATATATATATATATATATATATATATATATATATATATATATATATATATATATATATATATATATATATATATATATATATATATATATATATATATATATATATATTCCGTTTTTATTGTCTTCCCAAGAAATCATTTTATGGACTTTTTCCCCGAAAAAAAAATCCGTTTATTTTTTTATTTTGGGGGTAAAAAACATTCACAAATCCGGGATAGCCATTGTGAAGATAATCTCATTTTCTTCCTTTTGACGTTTTTATTTTCAATTTGCATCAAAACTCGATGTTCTACGAGTTTTCAAACATTTATCGTTTTTCCACCAACAATGGCATGCCATGACAAACGTCATTATTTCCAACAGTACTACATCGATTGCATTTAAACTTGGTAAGAAGACGTATAATTGATGCAGCATAAGGTACTGAAAGTTTCACTTCCATATCTATCATAGTGTTCAATTTATTGAGAAAATCCGGGAGGGGAAGATTTTGCCCCCTCCCGGAATAACACCCCCCCCCCCCCCCCACTCCCAGCGGGGCGCGGGCTTATTATCACTTCTTACAGCCAATGCAGGAACGCGCGGAGAGGGGGGCATACTTGTATTAAATGCCCCCCCCCCCCCCTATGTTCCTGTGGGAGGGGGTATTTACCACTAATGCCCCCGCCCCCTGGATCCGCCAGTGGTCATGGTCATGAGGAGCGGCAAGGTTGTCGAGGACAAATTGCAGTGTCGCGCCAAAATAACTCATTATTGTAACACATCCAAACTATTTTGACAGTGCTATGATTTGGGGGGCGCCCTCCATGAGTTGGGGGCACCCTCCTCAGATTCAGGGTGCATTTCATCGCGTTTGAGGGCGCACTTCGGAGTTTCGGGGCGCCCTTCCGAAGTTTGGGGTGCTTTTCGGGCATCGGGGCTCCCTCTCCGGAATTGGGAGCACCCTCCATGGGATTGAGGGCGCCCTCTATGGATTTTGGGGTGCTCTCCTCAGATTTGGGGCGCCCTTCTCAGATTCGGTGTGCATGCCTAATCGCGTTAGAGGGCGCCCTTCCAAAGTTCTGAAGTTCGGGATGCTGTTTGGGCATCGGGGCGCACTCCCCGGAATTGGGGCGCCCTCCATGGGTTTGGGGGCGCCCAGATTGTGCCTTCGGCGTAAAACTAGTGTCAATTTCATTATGAGATGGCTGCCAGCCCCGTTGCCCCCTCCCCCTCCGTGGATGCGCCCCTGACGCCAGGGGGGCGTACCTCCCCCCCTGCCCGGTTACGTAGGTATCGGACCCTACCCTGGCGCGGGTTAATGCGTGATTCATAGGAGACCGTAGCCAGAAGTACATTATAGCTGCCGTGATAGTTCCCTCTGCCGTCGCAGCTATATCCCACCCAGGTGTTATTGATGCGAATTAGACATGAATAGCGGAACTATGAAACACCGCCCAAATAGCCCAGGTGCCTTCACACTGACGCTGCAGCTGCATAGCTATTGACTATTTAACACGTCTGTTTCTGTGTCATTGTCCCGTCTACCGGTGAGACCTGAATGGGCTGCTGAGGAGTAAGGACGTCCTTCTGAGGGCTGCTGAGGAGTGAGGACGTCCTTCTGAGGGCTGCTGAGGAGTGAGGACGTCCTTCTGAGGGCTGCTGAGGAGTGAGGACGTCCTTCTGAGGGCTGCTGAGGAGTGAGGACGTCCTTCTGAGGGCTGCTGAGGAGTGAGGACGTCCTTCTGAGGGCTGCTGAGGAGTGAGGACGTCCCTCGGGGCCATGGCCGCACCGGTGTGGAGACCTGAATGGGCTGCTGAGGAGTGAGGACGTCCCTCTGAGGGCTGCTGAGGAGTGAGGACGTCCTTCTGAGGGCTGCTGAGGATTGAGGACGTCCCTCGGGACCATGGCCGCACCGGTGTGGATACCTGAATGGGCTGATGAGGAGTGAGAACGTTCCTCTGAGGATGTCCTTCTGAGGGCTGCTGAGGAGTGAGGACGTCCTTCTGAGGGCTGCTGAGGAGTGAGGACGTCCCTCTGAGGGCTACTGAGGAGTGAGGACGTCCTTCTGAGGGCTGCTGAGGAGTGAGGACGTCCCTCTGAGGGCTGCTGAGGAGTGAGGACGTCCTTATGAGGGCTGCTGAGGAGTGAGGACGTCCCTCGTGGCCATGGCCGCACCGGTGTGGAGACCTGAATGGGCTGCTGAGGAGTGAGGACGTTCCTCAGAGGACGTCTTTCTGAGGAGTGAGGACATCCCTCGGGGCCATGGCCGCACCGGTGTGGAGACCTGAATGGGCTGCTGAGGAGTGAGGACGTTCCTCAGAGGACGTCTTTCTGAGGAGTGAGGACGTCCCTCGGGGCCATGGCCGCACCGGTGTGGAGACCTGAATGGGCTGCTGAGGAGTGAGGACGTTCCTCTGAGGACGTCTTTCTGAGGAGTGAGGACGTCCCTCGGGGCCATGGCCGCACCGGTGTGGAGACCTGAATGGGCTGCTGAGGAGTGAGGACGTTCCTCTGAGGACGTCCTTCTGAGGGCTGCTGAGGATTGAGGACGTCCTTCTGAGGGCTGCTGAGGAGTGAGGACGTCCCTCTGAGGACGTCATTCTGGAGTGGGGACGTCCCTCGAGGCCATGGCCGCTCCGGTGTGGCTGGTACCGTGTGTTGACAGAAGAGGACGGGGCGGCGCTTTAACCACTGAGTAAACAACCCCGGCGGGTGTGCAGGGCGAGGTGCGCTGTGTGGCGGCAGAATTGGTCAAACTTCCAGCGGCGTGCGCCGGTGTTAGCACAATGAGTCAATGACGGGGTATAATCGCAAAACAAGCCGGATAGACGGAATTTTTAGGAACTCGGGTGTAACCATTGTACAATCGGCTGGCTGGATTCTTCAGGCTGTTGATGTTTACCTACCAACTAAGGCAAAGGTGCCACAAGGGCGCCTACTACGACGCAAGTATCTGCGGACACACATGGTACGGAATAATTTTGTTGGAATTACGACGTCCGATGAAGTTAGTGACTTATTCAGCGACAGATTCAGATTTGGCCCACACCTCGGCCCACAGTCAATTCTGGCACGCTGATCACGAATATAACCTTCATTTTGCTGTTTAAGGTCATCTTCAAGGTCAAAGGACGGGGTACCGCATAACGTCCCGAATGTATTGCCGAATCCTTACTAAAGTGGTCTCAGATGATAGACAGGGTCCTTGTCTAACGTCCGTCGCCGTGATCTGACCCGTGACCCTTGACCTTGGAGGTAAAATTCAAGGTCAAAAGACGGAGTACCGCTTAACGTCCCGAATTTATGGCCGGATCCTTTCCAAAGTGGTCCCAGATGATAGACAGGCTCCATATCTAACGTCCGTCACTGTGACCTGACCCGTGACCTTTGACCTTTGAGGTCAAATCAAGATCAAAGGGCGGGGTACCGCACAACGTCCCGAATTTATTGCCGGATCCTTACCACCAACGTGGTCTTCATGTTAGACAGGATCCATATCTAACGTCTGTCACTGTGACCTTTGACCTTGGAGGTCAAATTCGAAGTCAAAGGACGGGGTACCGCATAACGTCCCGAATTTATTGCCGGATCCTTTCCAAAAAAGGTCCCAGATTATAGACAGGGTCCATATCTAACGTCCGTCACCGTGACCTGACCCGTGCCATTTGACCTTGGATGTCAAATTCGAGATCAAAGGACGGGGTACCGCATAACGTCCCGAATGTATGGCGGGATCTTTTCCAAAGTGGTCCCAGATGATATACATGGTCGATATCTAACGTCTGTCACCGTCACCTGACCCATAACCTTTGACCTTGGAGGTCAAAGTCAAGGTCAAAGGACGGAGTACCGCCTAACGTCCCGAATTATGGCGGGATCCTTTCCAAAGTGGTCTCAGATGATAGACAGGCGCCATATCTAACGTTTGTCACTGTTACCTAACCCGTGACCTTTGACCTTGGAGTCAATTTCGAGGTCAAAGTGCGGGATACTGCATAACGTCCCGAATTTATGGCGGTATCCTTTCCAAAGTGGTCCCAGATGATAGACAAACTCCATGTCTAACCGTTATGCGGTATCCCGTCCTTTTACTTCGAATTTGACCTCCAAGGTCATGGGTCAGGTCACGCTGACAGACGTTAGATATGGACTCTCTCTATCATCTGAGATCTCTTTGGAAAAGATCCCGCGATAAATTCGGGACGTTAAGCGGTACCCCGTCCTTTGACCTCGAATTTGACCTCCAAAGTCAAAGGGCACGGGTCAGGTCACGCTGACGGACGATATATATGGACCATGTCTATCATCTGAGACCACTCTGGAAAGAATCCGGCAATAACTTTGGGAGGTTTTGCGGTACCCCGTCCTTTGACCTCGAATTTGACCTCCAAGGTCAAAGGTCACGGGGCAGGTCATGGTGTCGCACGTTATATATGGACCCTCTCTATCATCTCCGACTACTTTGGAAAGGATCCCGACATAAATTTGAGACGTTATGCGGTACCCGTCCTCTGACCTCGAATTTGACCTCCTCAAACGTCACGGGTCAGGTCACGCTGACGGACGTCAGATATGAACCCTGTCTATCATCTGAGACCACTTCGTAAAGGATCCGTTCGGCAATAACTTCGAGACGTTTTACGGTACTCCGTCCTTTGACCTCGAATTTGACCTCCAAGGTCAAAATTTACGGGTCAGGTCACGCCGACGGACGTTAGATATAGACCCTGTCTATCATCTGAAATCACTTTGAAAAGGATTCGGCAATACATTCTGGACCTTATGCGGTACCCCGCCCTTTGACCTCGAATTTGACCTCCAAGGTTAAAAGTCATGGGTCAGGCCACGCTGCCGAACGTTGGATATGGACATTGTCTATCATCTGAGACCACTTTGGAAAGGATCCGGCAATACATTCTGGACGTTATGCAGTACCTCGTCATTTGACCTCGAATTTGACCTCTAAGGTCAAACGTCACAGGTCAGGTCACGCTGACGGACCTTAGATATGAACCCTGTCCATTTGACCTCGAATTTTACCTCCACGGTCAAGGGTCAGGTCATGGTGAAGGACGTTAGATATAACCCCTGTCTATCAGCTGAGACCCCTTTGGAAAGGATCCCGCCATAAATTCGGGACGTTATGCGGTACCCCGTCATTTGACCTCGAATTTGACCTGCAAGGTCAAATGTCACGGGTCGGGTCGCGCTAACAGACGTTAGATAGGGACCCTGTCGTCTACCATCTGAGGCCACTTTGGAAAGGATCCCGATATAAATTCGGGGCGTTACGCGGTACCACGTTCTTTTACCTCGAATTTGACCTATAACGTCAAAGGTCACGGGTCAGTTCATGGTGACGGACGTTAGATGTGGACCCTGTCTATCATCTGAGATTACTTTAAAGGATCCCGCCATAAATTTGAGACGTTATGCGGTACCCCCTCCTTTGACCTCGAATTTGATCTCCAAGGTCAAAGGTCGCGGGTCGGGTCACGCTGACGGACGTTAGATATGGACCCTATCTATCATCTGAGACTAATTTGGAAAGTATCCCGCCATAAATTCGGGACGTGTTGCGGTACCCCGTAGCATGCATATCCTTGAAATAGGAAGCATTTTAATATTTCCCCATTGACTTATTATGGGGAGGTCACGAAATTGACCTGACCTTAGGTCACCGATATCAAAATTCCGAGATAAACGAATTGTAAGTACGTATGCCCTCATGACACCCTGTAAGTTTCAAACTGGTCGGTGATACACTCTGACTTTGGTACAACTGCAGACGTTTTTGGAGATGGGGTCACTTGACCTGATCTAGTGACCTGACCTGAGGTCAATTTTTTCTTCTTCAAAATGTGCGCAATTGATGTGCTAACAGGTGTGCCAAAACCCGGCGGTGCTGCGCGGCGACGTTTTTTTCGCTATCTGAGAACAACCTGGGGGGTTGAAATCACCCCATGCAGTGCGCGGGTTAAAGGTCACGGGTCAGGTCACAGTGACGGACGTTAGATATGGACCCTGTCTACATCTGGGACCACTTTGGAAAGGATCCGGCAATAAATTCGGGACGTTATTTGGGACCCCCTGGAGGCCAGGAGGGCCTTTTTCGGCGCGCTGCGCGCACCGAAAAGGGCTGACGAGACTGCGCGAAGCGCGGTATCATGGGCTCTTTACCACGCGAAGCGTGGTCTTTAGAGAGTTTATGGGTTATGGTTAGAGATATTGGTTTGAGAGAAATGCCTTTAAGCTGGGGGAATAACGATGACTGCATAACCCCGCAATGTCATAATTCCCATAAGCAGTCCTAAGAACAGGGGAAGCCAGGGCCCCGCGTTTTAGGTCGAGGGAGGCAGCAATGCTAACTGCACCCCACTTTTGAGTGATTGCTCCCTCTTCGATCGTTGGTGTTACCCCATAGGCGTACACAAGGGGGGGGGGGGGCAGGAAACGGGAAATTGCCCCCCCCCCCCCCTGAAGGTCTGTACGTGCCCCCTTTGCTCGAAAAAATGAATGATTTTTGATTTATTTTTACAGAGAAAAACGGTGTAAATATACCCTTTTTAAAATATAGTGGGCCAAATCCGGTGAGTTCTTTTTTTTGGTGGGGGTGCTTTATGCCCCCCTGAGCAAAAATTGCCCCCTACTGGAGCGAATCCTGGGTACGCTACTGCATGTTGGTTCGGTATAGGTGCCTTAACCCTCGCCCTGGTGTGGAGGGGGGTCATTTTGCCCCCCCCCCCCTGAGGTATTTCGAGAATAGCGTGAAAACGGTGGCGCACAGCGTCGCCAAATTTGGCACAGCTGTTTGGGCATCAATTACACATACTATTTACAATGACATAATTACATTTCATAAACACAGACTCACACATTTAGTATAGATTGTGAGAAGTGGCGCAAATTTCGACTGTGACGCATATTGTTATGACGAAAGAAGAAAAAAGAAGTGCTTCGAAAGAAGAAAATAATTGAACTGTAAAAGTTCGGAACTTATGATAAAATAATTATTTTATCAAGTTAATAAGTACAAATGCAATGATTTTATCATCGTTGCTTACACAACTAGCATAATATTGTCCGTGGGGAAGTGTTCGTTCGCTGGTCCAGTAACGCTGCTTTTAACACATGCTTCCTTATGAAGCTATTTGACATAGCGCTGAATTTTTCGACATAGCGCTGAATGACAGAACCAAACATCAATTATATTCGGCAGGAGAAACTTTACAACCAAACAGAGTATGCTGCAGGGATGTAGGAACGTCTCTAAAAGTGTGTGTGTGTGTGTGGGGGGGGGGGGGGGGCGTAGCAGTGAAACTTTGATCTCGTTGAGAGAAACCCAACCCCCTATGGAATATTTCTTTGCAGATGTGGACTCTTCTAGTTGGGGCTCTTTTGCAAGATTTTGTCTTCTCTCAACAAGCAAAATAAAATACTTTAGAATACAACAAACAAACAAAAAATGAGGGGCCATATCCCCCCCTGTTCCTACGCCTATGGTATGCTGTAAGTGATTTCTCGACATGGAAATTCTGTCAATTATTGGAATTGCGCGATCGGATGTCGGGGTCAGGGCCCGCGCAACAAGCTTAGCTTAGCGTGGGTCCCGATCTCGGAAATCCATACCATATTTTACATTTATCATGATTACATTTATAATTTATCAAAAACTCTAGATTGGGGGTCAGCTATAATAATGAATAATAATAATGTATTTTCACAAAAGGTCATAGATTATGATACAATATCATGGCTATGGATTGGCACATAAGCCGTTGGCTTAGCCGTGGTGCCTCTCCCGCCCAATCTGAGGCTGATTTGTATTCAGCTACAATAAATCGGCGATACAAAAACAAACAAAAATAACAGTTTCGAACAAAGAACAGTTCTCGCCATCACTCCGGCCGCCGGATACACCCCACCCTCCCACTCCCCAGGCCGCTTAGCGCATCCCGTCACCATTCGGGGCTCCCCAGGTCAGTCCGCAGGTGAGTCTCCTCCTTTTTATGCAATTTTGTTTCTTCTAAGAACTTCCGCGTTAGGGTGACTGCTGATAATGGACATGATGAGCAAGATGAGCATGATGAACCCCCGCCCGCACCGACGCCGCCGCGTTAACGTACGACTCTCACGCGGCGGTGCTCCCGCTGCAGAACCACCGACCAGGGGTGCTGCCCCTCCCTGCCCCTCATGCGGCGGTCCGTGGGATTTGGGTGGAAAGGCAGGGGCTGTGGGGCAATTTGCCGAGTTCATTCTAAAAAAAATGTGCTGTAGAGCAGAGAAGTGCGCCGACATATACAAATTCGTGATGAAGGACAGGAGAAGTGTGTAAATTGTACTATTTGCTATACATATATTGCAATATGGATGTTCAGTATTGTGTCCACTTATTTATTTTGCACCGCAGGCGCTATTGTTTTTTTTGCGTTGTGATTTTATAGATATACTATACCCAAAGCTGGCCGAATAATTAATTTTACATCGACAAAATTTGGCCATTACTTTTACCATTCTAATGCACGCCAGATCGAGGGGCAAAAAGATGGTTTTACCCTCTTATTTTTGCCAGGGGTCAACTGCGCCCCCACCCCCGAATCTGTCACACCTGTAGATGACATGTAGATGACAAAATTCCAGCTTTGCTTGCGACAGACATTCAGACAGAGTGCAGACCCTGCCGCTGGTCAATGTCGATTTTGCTAAGCAAAGCAAGCAATAATCGTCTATAGTTATAACAATTGATGACACACATCTGGACAGTGATTCACTGATCATTAGCAATGGATGTTTATTAATCGCCAGAGCACACGTGAAAATAATTACATAAGGTCTATGATTGGTTAAGACGAAATCGAAGAAAAAAACGTAACACAGCTGAAAACGTGAGATAATGAGCCGGCTAAAATCTGGGTGCCAAATGACCCTTTTGCCCCCCCCCCCCCCCCAGGATTTTCGACTGGGGACTTTTGGGTACCCTGCCCCCCGCAATCCGCCGCCCCTGCTCTGCACATCCCAACATCATCATTATGACCAAGTACGGCTTCAACCGCATTATCATCCAACATCTATATATTGACATCAACAGACACTCCACGAATAAGCGTGGCTATTACGTGTCATAAGTCGGTTAAATAAAACAGTAGGGAAGTTACAATTGTCACGATGGGAAACCAAGCTGACTATCACTCAGACGTACACACAAACACACACACACACACACACACACACACACACACACACACACACACACACACACACACACACACACACACACACACACACAGACACACATACACACATAGTCACTTATGGCCGAAAGAAAGACCGGGCAGCCCGTTTGAAACGTGTCGGTTCCAGCCCCCTCACATCATCAGGCAACGCGTTCAGGAGCGATGTCGCACGGCACGAAAACGAACGCTGTCCGGCCGCCGTTCTCATGGCCGGCGGGCGCAGGTACTGGTCCTGTCGCGTGACACGCTCACAGGGCCGCGCATCAGCGTAGGTGCGGAATAAATGGGCGAGGTCCGCAGGCTCACCCAGCACATATGCTTTATGAGCAACAATCGCCGTCTGGTAATCGCACATCTGGCGAGGCGCGAGGAGGTTCAGGTCATCCCGCGCGCGAGACACATGATCATACTTTCTGAGTCCAGCAACGACCCTGGTTGCAAAATTCACAACTTTCATCAGTCTGTTGTCGTTAGCAGCCGAACCATTGCCATATACAGAGATACAGTATCTCACGCGCGAGACGACCAGACCGCGCACAATAGTTAGCATCACGCTCTGCGGGAGGAAGTGCCTCAGGTGGCGGAGACCGATCAGGAGGCCGACACACTTTTGTACCACGTCACTGACATGTGCGTCCCAGCTAAGGTGGCGGTCAAACAGCACGCCGAGGTTTTTAACGAACCGGCTCTCCTGGGTGGTCTCCCCACCGACCCGCACGCTGACAGGTGGGAGGTCGCGGGTGTTCTGCCGGGTGCCAAGGAGAAGGATTTCAGTTTTGGATGCGTTGAGTTTAAGTCCGTATGCATGGAACCACGATGATAAGGAGGACAGTGTAGTCTCCATGCGTAGGATGAGGCTCGGAAGGTTGCGTTTGCCATCGGATATAAGGACCTGGGTTTCGTCAGCGTACTAGGTCACATGAGCGTCTGGCGCGTGCAGGCTGAGGTCGTTGGCAAAAATAGTGAATAACAGAGGACCAAGGGCTGATCCCTGGTAGACATCGCACATTTCCCGACGAAAGTGATAACAGTAAGGTTTGTGGGACGAATATTTCGTAGGCATTTGATGGCCTACAAAAGGTCACGGACATGAATCGTGAATGTTTGATCGACGGGACGTTTGACCTTTGCTACGCTACTACCACCGTCCAAAACTGACTGAAGAGTACCATGTTTACCCGGTGGAAAACCAGCCATTGAACATGAAGACTGCTGACGCAAACTGGGCATATCTATACCAGCAACACATAATTGTTGACAACAAGCAGAACTTAACCTTTATATTTCCAAAACTCGTAAACTTCAATAACCTTTCAATTACCATGCCCTTTAAATGTGATCGTCTGTGACCCCTCCGAGGTACAGTGCGTGGTTCGCCTCCTATGCAGAGCGTGTCGTGAGAAATCGCTGACATTTTCCTTTCCTCGCGTGAGACGAATGTTACGTCACGCGCGGCTGACGTGAGCGGCGTCTGCGCCGAGTATATACAGCATAAACAATGTCCGTGAAGTTAGCGTCATCGTCATCACACAACTCCAGCGTCAACTTTTATTTTCCCCAAACTTCGTGTGTAGGTCAATCAGACCATGCTGATTCCAAAAATCAAGTTCATTTTGCGATAGCGATTGACCTAGGTCAAATTTGAGTTCAAACGAAAGGGAACGAGCTGTAGCCTAAAGTTAGCGTCCGATTTGCTTCAAAATGGTCTCAAACGATTCCTTGGGTCAAAATTTAGCGTGGGTGAGACTTTCAGGTCCTGACCTTTAAGGTCAAATTTCAGGTCAAGGGACAGGAAGCAGCGTTAACGGTTGATTTCCCCCAAACTTCGTGTGTATGTCAATCAGACCATGCTAATTCCAGAAATCAAGTCCATTTTGCGATAGCGATTGACCTTCTAAGTTAAATTTGAGGTCAAACGAAGGGGAACGCGCTGGAGCCTAAAGTTACCGTCCGATTTG
Organism: Chirona hameri; assembly: GCA_036785665.1. Lineage (NCBI taxonomy): Eukaryota > Metazoa > Arthropoda > Thecostraca > Balanomorpha > Balanidae > Chirona > Chirona hameri. Next base: position 11,222 of record JAXIVJ010011375.1, read on the forward strand.
CTTCAACATGGTCTCAAACGATGCCTTGGGTCAAAATCTAGCGTGAGGGAGACTTTCAGGTCCTGACCTTTAACCCTCGCCTTACGGGGTCCTAAAACGACCCCCCCCCCTGAGGTTTTTATTGCATAACTTTTTAGCCATGCGGTGCATCTTTCTGAAATTTGCAGTAGCTAAGTATACAACACTTATACGTATCCGGTAAAAATTGCATTGAAATGGGTGGAACAATTTGGGAAATAATGATGTTTTGATGACGTCATGTTGGTGGAAAAACGACAAATGTTTGACAAATAATAGAAAACAGAGTTTTGAAGCAAACTGCAAACACAATTAAGCAAAGATATAAAATGTAATTTTCTTTAAAATAGCAATCTCGGGTTTTCGAAATTTTGGGTTTTTAACCCCCAAAATGAACAAAAACGTTTTTTTGGGGGGGAAAAATCACCACAAAATCGAAATTTTCGAAGATGTTAAAAAAAGGAATATATGTGAGAGAACTTAGTATGGACAATACTCAAACCAAATTTCAAAGAAATATCTCTATTTTTAAATGAGTGATGGCTCCCTAAGTGTAATATTTTTTATTACTTTTTTGGACTTTTTTTGACCAGATACGAATAAATAATTATCTTTTCTGTATTTCTGAGACAAAACTGGTCTAGGAACATGCCTTTTTATTTACATTTAACAATTTCTCATTTTGAGATTTTCTGACAAAGCAAAATCGCTGTTCTGGACGTGGTCGATCGAGGTCATTCACTTGACCTGGAAGGTCACTCGTTGACTGGAAACCTAAAAATTGCATACATTAGATTCCAAACATGACAGACAACATGTTGGTTCTTACCGCGTTGCTCTATGTTGCTTGGTTTGGAAGTTAACAGTGGGGGGGGGGCTTTTTAGGACCCCCGGTAGGGCGAATGTGAAAAAAGCTCCCGTAGGGCGAGGGTTAAGGTTAAATTTCAGGTCAAGGGACAGGGAGCAGCGTTAACGGTTTATTTTCCCCCAAACTTCGTGTATAGGTCAATCAGACCATGCTTAATCCAAAAATCAAGTCCTTTTTGCGATAGCGATTGACCTTCTAGGTCAAATTTGAGGTAAAACGAAGGGGAACGCTCTGAAACCTAAAGTTACCGTCCGATTTGCTTTAAAATGGTCTCAAACGATTCCTTGGGTCAAAATCTAGCGTGAGCGAGACTTTCAGGTCCTGACCTTTAAGGTCAAATTTCAGGTCAAGGGACCTGAAGTCTCGGTCACGCTAGATTTTGACCCAAGGAATCGTTTGAGACCATTTGCAAGCAAATCAGACGGTAACTATAGACTCCAGCGCGTTCCCCTTCGTTTGACCTCAAATTTGACCTAGAAGGTCAATCGCTATCGCAAAATGGACTTGATTTTTGGGATCAGCATGGTCTGATTGACCTAGACACAAAGTTTGGGGGACATCAACCGTTAACCCTGCTCCCTGTCCCTTGACCTGAAATTTGACCTGAATGGTCAGGACCTTAAAGTCTCGCTCACGCCAGGTTTTGACCCAAGGAATCGTTTGAGACCATTTTGAAGCAAATCGGACTCTTTATTAATCGGTAACTTTAGGCTCCAGCGCGTTCCCCTTCGTTTAACCTCAAATTTTTCCTAGAAGGTCAATCGCTATCGCAAAATATACTTGATTTTTGGAAGCAGCATGATCTGATTGACCTACACACAAAGTTTAGGGAAATAAACAGTTGACGCTGGAGTTGTGTGATGACGATGACGCTAACTTCACGGACATAGAGGCACCCACCTCTGACTTGTGGGAAACTGGCGGATGAGAAGTCCCTAACCACACACCAAATTTGAACACAATCGGCTCAGCCGTTCCTGAGATAAATAATAGGGGTGTGCACGTGCGCACGTACAGTCACCCCACCCCTGAGTGGTGTAAAAGTGGCGGCTGAGGGGTCCCTAACCACACACGAAAATTGCACATAATCTGCCCAGCCGTTGGGGAGTTATTGTGAGACAATACTTTTGAACACTCCTCACGCGGCACGCGCCACGCGCAGTGGTAGTCACCCACATGAGCAGGCACGTAGCCAAGGGGAGGGCGGCGGGGACGGCCGCCCCCCCCTGGAGGCCAGGAGGGCCCTTTTTGGCGCGCGAGGGCCCTTTTCGGCGCGCGCAGTGCGCCGAAAAGGGCCGACGAGACCGCGCGAAGCGCGGTATCATAGGGTCTTTACTACACGAAACGTGGTCTTTAGAGAGTTTAGAGGACTTCAGAGGCCCTTTAGGGCCACCAGGGCCCTCTCTGAAAGACCAGAGGGCCCCTTGGACGTTCAAAAGAGCCCTGTGCATGTCAGAGGGCCCCTGGCCAGACCGAAAGGGCCCCTGAGCGGGTCAGAGGGCCCAATGAGCACGTCGAATGGGCCCCTGAACACGTCGAATGGGCCCCTGAACACGTCGAATGGGCCCCTAGCCCGCACAGAGGGGCCCCTGGGCAGGTTGAGAGGCCCCTGAGCATGTCGACAGGGCGACAAAGCGGCCAGCGCAGTCCTTTGCCAGGTCATAAGGGCCCCTGAGCAGGTTGGAGGGCCCCTGGACAGACTAGAGGGCCCCTGTGAAGTTAAGAGGGCCCCTGTACAGGTCAGAGGGGCCCTGACCAGACCGAAAGGGCATCTAGGTGGGTCAGAAGGGCCCCTGAACATGCCGAATGAGCCCCTAGCCAGCACGGAGGGGCCCCAGGGCAGGTCGGAGAGCCCTCGGGGCATGTGGCAAGGCGACAAAGCAGCCAGTGCAGTCCCTTGCTAGGTCAGAATGGCCCCTTAGAAGGTTAAAGGGCCCCTGTAGAGACCAGAGGGCCTGGAAAGTTAAAAGGGACCCTGCGCAGATCGGAGGGGCCCCTGACCAGACCGAAAGGACCCCTGGGCGTGTGAGAAGGGCCCCCTGAACATGCCGAAGTGGCCCCTGGCCAGCACGAAGGGGCTCCAGGGCAGGTCGGAGGGCCCCTTGAGCATGTCGGCAGGGTGACAAAGCAGCCAGCGCAGGCCGACCAGAAGAGTCGCTGGGCCGATCGGAGGGGCTCCTGGGCAAGTCAGAGGGGCCCCTGGCTAGACCGAAAGGGTCTCTGGGCCGGTCGGAAGGCCTCTTGAACATGCCGGATGAGTTCCTAGCCAGACTGGAGGGGCCCCTGGGCAGGTCGGAGGGGCCCCTGAGCAGGGGCGGCGGATTGCGGGGGCAGGGTACCCAAAATTCCCCCCAGTCGAAATTTCTGGGGGGGGGGGGGGGCAAAGGGTAGTTTTGCCCCCCCCCCCCCATATTTTAGCCTGCTCAATCTGGGAGCAACATGACCCTTTCCCTCCCCAGGATTTTCATTTGAGGGGGGGGGGGATTTTGGGTACCCTAGTTTAGTTTAGTTTAGTTTATTTCAATCATCATCAACGGGCCAATCAAACCCACTTATAGATGAAGTCACAAACGTAGCGAAACACACGCTAAAACACAAACATACCAACCTAAAAGACACCATACAACATGTGATATAAAATGCGACATAAGACAAAGACATGAGATATTAAGTGGGTACATGACTAGACTGAACACAAAAATACATGCGGCCTACCTAAAAGACATGACCTATGAGATATAAAACACTATGACTACACTGACTAAGAGTATTGTAGTGGAGTAAACGATGACATGTTTCCTAAAATTATAAAAGACACCATACAACATGTGATATAAAATGCGATACAAGACAAAGACATGATATATTTAAATGAGTACATGACTAGACTGACAACTCAAAAATACCCACGGCCTACCTAAAAGACATGACCTATGAGATGTAAAAGCACTATGATTACACTGACTAGAGTATTGTAGTGGAGTATACGATGACATGTTTCCTAAAATTACCAATCCCTGTATGATATCTACGGTCCTTGTAGAGTTTAGGAACGTGTTGCAATGGCGAGGGATTCTGACAAACATACTGGACTTGACCGTGTTCACTCTGGCATGCGGCACGTGGAACAACAATCTGCTACGGAGTACACGGGGAGCAGCTGCCAACGGGAATGACTCTACAAGGAAAGACGAGTCAATTTTGTTGTTGTGAATGTTTCTCAGGAGCATGATGTCGTATTGCAATCTTCTTGCAGCGAGAGATGCTAGTCCGAAATGGCGTAGAAGACTATCATAATCCAAAGCGTCATCTGCAACACGACAGCGAGCGCAGAGCCAAGTCAGGAACTTATGCTGAACTTTTTCAGTTCTTTTCAAGTGCGTGTTGGCAGCTCCTCCCCATATAACAGCCATACTCTAGTATAGATCGAACATTTGCGCAGTATGTCGATATGATTGACCTGGGATTGACATCGTACAATGAGCGACCATTTTTTCAGGTTTGAAACGATCTCATCAAAAGACCGAGAGCCCTGTTGGCTTTCTTCATCACAGCGTCTACATGGGCACCAAAAGTCAACTTTCCGTCTAACATCACTCCCAGGTCTCGCATTTCGTGCACTCTTTGAATCACCTCACTTCCATCGTGTAAACGCCTGTGATGGGTTTCGTTCGCAGAGTTAGTGAGAGGATTTTACATTTCGCTGGGTTCAGTTTTAACTGCCACGCTGCCGACCACTGGCAGAGCCCATCTATATCAGCCTGCAGGCCGCGAACATCACTAAAACTGTCAACCCTAGCATATAGCTTAAAATCATCGGCAAACAGGAGACAATCTGAGCGTACGGCAGCTGGCAGATCATTAACATAACATGCGAACAGAAGAGGGGACAAAAGCCCCCCTTCTGGCGTCCCCGACAGTACCGGGGCCCACGCTGAGCATTTGCCATTCACAACAACCCGCTGCTCTCTTTCAGACAAGTACGATTTGAGCCAGGACAGTGCTTTTCCGGTCATATGATACGATTTTTCCATTTTTAGAGCAAGAGTTTATGATTTACACTCTGAAATGCTGAACTATAGTCAGTATAAATTACGTCTGTTTGAGAGCCAGCGGATATGTTGTTCCAGGCCACGCGCAACATCGACCCCAGGTTCGAGACACAGGAACGCCCCGGCATGAAACCATGCTGCTGACTAGTGAGAACCGGGCGCACATGACTCACCAACGTACTGTACACCACCTTCTCCAATATCTTACTGAACAGTGGCAGCAAACTAACGTTTCTGTAGTTCGTCGCACACGACTTATCCCCTTTTTTTGAAAATAGGTACGATGTTCGCACGTTTCCAAGCTTTCGTACAAACGCCTTGTTCAATAGACAAGCGACACAACTTTGTCATTGGTACGGCTAGTTCATGCGCACATTCGTGTATGATACGGGCACTCACATCGTCAGGACCACATGCCTTGTTCCTGTTTGTGCACAATAGTATTGCACGGACAAGATCCTCCGACACGTCAAATGAGGACAGATTTCCTATCGCATAATCCGGTGTCGGAGGTATCATATTTACGCCAGGGTCCGATAATTTACTAGCAAACGTGCGGTTCAGTAGCTCAGCTTTCTCACGATCACTATCAATCTTTCTACCACCGTCTATTAAACAAGGCGTGCTAGAGTTGTTTCCTTTTATACACTTAAGAAATGTCCAAAAACGCTTCGGATTAGATTACAGATCACCAACCAATCCTTTCAGATAAATTGCAAATTTCACACTCGTTAGCCGTTTGAACTGACGTCGCTTCTCGCTGAATACTTGCTGGTTTTCTTCATTGCGGTTCCTCTTCATCCTGAGGTGCGCCGCCTCCTTCTCGCTGAGAGCTGATCGCAGCTCGCGATCAAACCAGGGAGGCTGACGACGCGACAGTGTTACCACCGGGATGTGGTCACGAATAGCCGATGTGAGAAGGTCGTAAAAAGTCTCTAACGCCTCATCCACTGGCACACCATCCAGCAGATTCCACGGTGTGAACTGCAGAGCCCGCCTCATGGCATCCCAATCGGCCCTTTTGTAGTTCAGTTGCAGATTTCCGGGACACCAGCGGAGGTGACTGAGGCGTAGCTCTGACGTCACACGTTACTTCCAGGTGGTCGGATGGACGCCCCGCAATCTGCCGTCCCTGCCCCGGAGCATGTCGGCAGGGCGACAAAGCAGCCAGTGCAGTCCCTGGCCAGGTCGGAAGGACCTCTGAACAGGCCGAATGGGCCCCTTGACACACAAGAGGGGCTTCTGGGAAGGTCAGAGGAGTCTCTGGTGAGACCGGAAGGGTCAAAGCACGTAGAGATCCCAGATGAAGATTAAATACAAAGAGGACTTACTCCACAATAAAAAATATTAAAAGCGGAGCTTTCGGGTATATTGTAACAACCTTCGTCAGGGTACTACAATATACCCGAAAGATCCAATTTTATTTTTTCCTGTAGAGTAAGCCCTTTTTGTATTATATATATCACCCACCCCACATCATGTCTTTTTGCTTCGCAGATCCCAGATGAGTCCCTGAACAGGTCGGAAGGGCGTAGAAAAGGTCAGAGAGGCCCCTAGACGATCTGAAGGGACCTTGGGCCTTTCAACAGTAAGAATACAGTTGTACAGGGAATAACACTCAAAATTTTCGCGCCGCTCCGCGGCGCAATTTAACTACAAATTCAATTATATGCGGGTTAGGGAAAAAGTCGGTCAGTTTCTCGGCGCATATATGTGTTATGTTGCTACTTTCCTATATTATTGGGCAAAATAGTTCACTTTAGCACTTTTCCCCGCACTTTTAAACGCACAATATAGCAATTTTAGAAGTCCGCACTATACGCAATGCGACGCATTGATGAGAAAGCAACCCAGGGCATAAAACTCAAAATTTTCGCGCTGCTCCGCCGCACAATTTTTTTTAAGAGTTCCAGGTCTTGAGCTTAGCAAAAATATTCAAAGTTAGTATAGCTGATTCCAAATTCGTGTCGCTGGTTCCAAAGTTGATGTGGCAGTTTGCTAACTCCAGCTCCTAAACGTTGGTATGGCCCATGCCATACCTGCCATACTGCATTTTCCAGCCTTGTAACGTGCCTTTTCATGCGTTTTTTTTTGGGGGGGGGCCTTTCAACGCTTGGGAAGGGGCCCTTTCAACGCTCGGGAAGGGGCCCTTTCGAGGCGCCGCCCCTCCCTGGGCGAAATTATGGCTACGTGCCTGCACATGAGTCGGCACTGGTCTCAAACAGGGTAGATTAGATGGAGCTGCTAAGTAAAGAAGTCCGCTTGTAAATCGAACGTGCGGTTGCAGAGATATGAACTTCTCAAAAGCGTCGCCACGGGCCGGGTCGGGCCGCTCATAATCAGATTTGTCCCATACACCGCAGAAGAACGAGCGAGCGCGAAGCGCTCGCTCGTAATCACTGAAAAATATTATTTGTTCTGTTCTATTTCTCATACGGAGCATTCCACGACAAATCGACTAAGGATTGGCACGCTCATGTCACCGATATTGACTTAACACGCGCACTGCCTCCCCCCTCCGGTTTTGCATGAATAGCGGAAAATTGGCGGTGCACAGCGCCGACAAATTTGGCACAGCTGTTTGGACATCAATTACCCACATGGTGTGAAATTGCTTACCTAGGGTCATCTCAGGTCAGGTCAACAGGTACATCAAGTGACTTTCACTCCAAAAATGTTTGTGGTCGTGCCATAATCACAGTGTTTGTCCGAGAGATTTGAAACTTGCAGATTTGAAACTTGCAGGATCTCCTAGAGTCATAAGTACCTACAGTTCGTTTATCTCAAATTTGTGTATTGGTGACCTAAGGTCAGGTCAATTCCGTGACCTCCCAATTTAAGTAAATGTGAAAATATACAAATGCTTCCTATTCAGAGAATATGCATTTTATCAGGCCAATTCTTTCCGAATCATGCTATTTTAGCTTATTCTGGATGACCCATGTGCAGTTGTTTCTCAGTGACCTCTGCAAGGTCAGCTGAGGTCATCTGAGATCACCAGCACTTTTTGCCAATAACTCTTGATAGAATAAAGATAGATACGTGCGAATGACACCCTGGTGCTGTGTTTGTGTCGTCGAGTCGCATCGCCCCATATCCACATGATTTACCTGGGTCACCAAATGACCTTGACTTAAGTCAAATTTTGAAGTTGACCTAACCAGGTCACCATTAATAGGTTTCGAAGCGCCTTGACGAGAAAAACACGATGGTGTTACAATTACTGCTATATGGTCAACTAATACAAAGTTACTCATGACAAACTTTTTGAGATAATACAAATGTCCTCGTGACATTTGGTGACCTCTGGAGTGGAGCCTAAACTGTTTACCTGATATAAAATTGTATGACATGACGGCGCCCCTCCGGCTAGTGACGGCGCCCATCTGGCCAGTGATGACACTCGTGCTGCCAGTGACGACGCCCCATCGGCCAATTACGGTGCCCCTTCGGGCAATGACAGCGCCCCTCTAGCCAATAGCGGCACCCTTCCGGCCAGTGACGGCGCTCCTCCGGTCAGTGGCCGCCGGAGGGAGGTGCGAGTCTCTCTCAGACCTCGACAATCGCCCTCTCAGACCAGCCTGGGATCCGCTCAGGCATGACAAGTGTTCTTGCAGGTCTATAAATAATATAAGGACCCCTCATGCCGCACGAGGGCCCTTCAGGCCGACAGGGGGCCCGCTCAAGCCGATCGAGTTCTCTTTCAGGCCGATCGAGGTCCTCTCAAGCCGACCGAGGACCGCTCAGGTTGACTGTGGGCCCATCAGGCCGACCAACTTCCCCTTCGGGGCGCCGGAGGATCCCTTCAACCCGACCGTGGGCCCCTCACACCAACCAAAGGCCCCTCAGACGGAACATAAGGGCCCACAGGCTGACAAAGGGTCTCCTCAGGCTGACAAAGGGCTCCCTCAGACCTAGGGCCCCCTCAAACCGAGTGATGGCCCTGAAGCCGACCCTTTGTGAATTCATACGCACGCCACTGAGTGTCAGTCATGGGAGACAAGAAGGACAATAGTTTCTGTGATGCTATTCATTCAATTGAGGTAGAATGAGTTTATCACTCCGGACGAGGCAGGGGACCTAAATGACTTGCCCGCTAAAAAAGTTGTATGCCGAGACGGGGAAGCTCCTGGACTTACGGTAAACAGTCTATCCTCGTGCTGTCTGCCAAAGCTGAGCGCATATTTGTATTTGGTTCAAACCTTACGTTTGAATGCGTTTCGCGCCGACATCATGGTGTCGGTGCCTTTCGCTAAGCAGAGCGCAGAACTGTTTGCATGAACCATATTCGATTGCGCAATATTTGCTGACAGGCGGAATTTAAAGTCGAAGGATTTACGTGTCACAAACGTTCGGCACATTCCTCCCCGCGCATTGACTTCATCTTACTCAGGCCGCTCCGAAAAAATAATGCGCCCCTGATCCCTGGAAAAAATGCGCCCCTATGCCCTGCCGCCCCTCGCCCCCTTGAAAAACTGGATCCGCCCCTGCATCCTTGTAACGTGACCTTTCATCAGTTTTGTTTGGCCCTTTCAACGCTGGGGAAGGGGCCCTTTCAACGCTTGGGAAGGGGTCCTTTCGAGGCGCCCCCCCCCCCCCCCCCCCCTGGACGAAATCCTGGCTACGTGCCTGGTCTATCATCTGAGACCACTTTGGAAAGGATCCCGCCATCAATTCGGGACGTTTTGCGGTACCCCGTCCTTTGACCTCGAATTTGACCTTGAAGATGACATTGAACAGCAAAATGAAGGTCATATTCGTGATCAGCGTGCCAGAATTGACGGTGGACCGAGGTTTGGGCCAAATCTGAATCCGTCGCTGAATAAGTTGAATAAGTCGCTAACTTCACGAACTGCTCGGCGGCTTTGCTGCGTCCTGTTACCTGCGTCCTGTTACCTGCGTCCTGTTACCTTGACGGCGTGGCTCGGAGGCAGGAGGGCGCCGCTGCAGCAGCGGCGCACGCACGGGCTTGCAGCGCGCTGCAGGCCCGTGCGTGCGGTTACGAAACCCTCGGCTGCGTCGCAGCTCCCATACTAATGGGCAGCGGCAGCGGCGGCGGCAGCGGCAGCGGCAAGCGGCGGCGGCGGCCGGCTGGAACCGGGCGGGAAAGCCCGGCCCGCGGCCCCCGCGGCGGAGCGGGGCGGGGTGGACCGGTATACGGGCAGCAAACGGCGCCACGCGGCAGTAGCCTTTTATACAGCCTTGGCAGTTGTGTGCGGACCGCTGCGCGGAGAGGTGGTATGTGGAGCCGGCTCCGTGCGGGTGCTGCGGCCAGCTGACTGGTCCCGGCCGGTGTGGTGTTGTGTGGGGAGGGTGTATCAGCGCGGTGTGAAGTCAGCAGACCAGCCATGGCCACCCGCAGCACTCAGAACGGAAACGGCCGCGGTGAGTTGTTCAGGCACTGTCACGGGTTCGCGCAGCACAGGTGACTGTCATGAGTCACACACGCCTCTGTGGGACTCGGGTATGGTGTGCTGAATTGGTGTTCGGTAGCTGTATCAGTATAGACTACACCTGCGAATCGACGTCTGTTCAGCTCAACTCGGCAAATCTCATTAATGCAAGGGCGGATCCAGCCGGCCGTTGGGGGGGGGGGGCAAACCGTTTTTAGCGGACCTTACCTACCCCCAATTTCGAATTTCGACCCGGATTTGGGCCACTTTATTTTGCAACTACATATTTTTTTTAGATTTTCGACCTTTTGGGATATCGAAAAAGGAAAGATCGTCAGCCTGCAATTTTTATTGTTCCGACATTGCCTTACACTGAGCAAAACTATGTCAATTGTCAGCTGTACCCAGGGGCGTCGCCGATAATTTTTGAGTGTGTGTGTGTGGGTGGGGGGGGGGGGGGGGGGGGGTCGGCTGAAATGACGAAATAAAAATTACCATTTTTTATTCGTGTATTTAAGCCTTTGCAGAATTTTTAATTTGGACTTTCATGTTATAGTAGGTACTTGTTATTTAGCGCCGCGAAGCGAAGCGAAATTTGTACGGGTTTGCCTGATAAAACTCAGAAACATAGGCGGTGGGCCCTGTAGAGAATAGGCTAAACATGCTATTCATTCAATTCACCGTTACAACGAATCGAAGACGGTGGCGATGGCTTCGTTATGACGATGGCCACCGATGTGACGCCGCGAAGTGACGTGAAATTTTAATTTTAGGTCGTGGGAACGATTTTTTTATATACCAGACTCAGGTAATCCCTATTCCTAGTTGCACATCTCGGTATGATGAAAAATATTGAAATTAAGGTAGTTTTGAATATGCATACTCTTCGGATAGTAAATCACGATGACCGGTGGCAGTCAGCGCTCAATAGTGCATATGCTAATAATAACTGTATACATACATATGTACCGAACTGTAACAAACAACTGGTAACAGTGCAAATGGTTTGAAAGCGGCAAGACATTTCCGCTCATAATTAATCATAACTCATATTTATATATATATATATATATATATATATATATATATATATATATATATATATATATATATATATATATATATATACCGCACATAATTCCGCACACATTTTCTTTTACGCATTTTCCGAAAGCAGAACGACTTTTCCGCACATCCTGCGGATCTGGAGGAGCCTGGGGCGAGATGGCTTAGGGAGGCTAAACATCCTGGCCTGGTCTCACTAATAGCTCTTCGGTCCAGCAAGTTGGGCACCGCTGGAGCAGCTTCCGGGTGCCGATGTCTGCGTCTTTGCGTTCGCGTCTTTTTCGGAACTCGGCAGACTAGCTAAACATGTAGCCCACTTGAAAGTTAATATTTGATGAAGGGAATGGGCCCTGGGGCTAGCAATTAGGTACCGCCAAGGAGAAACTGCCCGACACTTAACCCTATTAGTGGCAGGCTCCTGGCTACCCCTATTAGTGGCAAGGGGGTGGGGCGGATTCCGCCCCCCCCCCCGAGGATCGCGAGATCTACCCGTCCGATTTTCAAAAGCAAACGGCGTTTGATTCCCCTCAACACGATCTACATTTACACAAAATAAAATACAAATCCGAAATTTGTGATAGGGGGGCAACAGGGGGGGGGGGGGGGCAAAAACTACAAATATTAGAGGTATTTGTGGTCCAACACAGCTGGCATGTTTATTAACCGGTTTTAACGCAACTAATGGTGATCGATAGATATTGAATTGGGGATTAATATATGACGATGACTTTGAAAATGGAAAAATCATAGGCGTTTTCAGGTCACTAAATTTGGGGGTAAAATACATGCCTTATAAAACCGTCCTTTTTCTTTTCTTTTTTCGATAAATGAAATGGTGCACTATTGTGACAGCGGACTCAACAGTTATAAAACATATTTGCATCCCTAGGCGGTGCCAGGTTAGCGAAAAAGGGAGGCAAAATATAAAACAACTTCCTGTAAACCTCCCCTTTTCAAGTCCTTGAAACCGCCTCTGCCGTGCAATATTTACTATAGTTCACTAAAATCAACTATTTTCCACTTGTTTCAATCACCGTAAACCTATGCAACTCCTTTATAATTCAGGCAGTTAGGAAGAAGCCGTGAAGTTCGCATCTCCGTATTATTGCGAAATGTCGCAAAAAAAACTTCCAAAACCAGGCCCTGGAACCGCCTCTGTTAAGGTTAGGAACTCAAAATTTTGACTCCATATGTGCAATTCAATTCTAGGAAAAGTCCCAAAATGTCATGGGTATGCTCTCAGCCGTTCGGGAGATATCTACGAAAAACATGATGGGGGGGGGGGGGGGGGCGGAATCAGCCCTCTCTGCCACTAATAGGGTTAATTAATTCATTTTCCCATTTTCCAAATTTGTATAAGGAATTGTGTATTGTGTCATGCCGCGAAATTTTCTAGTTTTTAACTGTGGATAGCCGGATTTTGATTGCTGCAAAGGCAATTTTTACTACTGTACGTCCTACCGTTTGGGGGGCCAAAACGTAGTATCAGGACATTTGGGGGGTGGGGGCATGTCCCCTTTGCTCCCCCTGGATCCGCCCCTGCATTTATGCCGTCAGCTAACATACTGTTTGACATAGTGCATCCATCTCACTTCGGCGTAACACACTCCCGCGGCAAAGGGCATTGGAAATATGCAAAGTGCACCGTGTCAACACTGGTCACTGGATTCTGACTAAATACAATGGAGCTGACAGCGTTCATCAGATATAGGCAAACTATTTAGTTGACTTAGGCAAGCGTCATTCAGTTTCGTTGACGGCAAAATTAAAATTTAGATAGTTTTAATTATGTTTTGTCCATTCCGTGTAGGTTCGCAATATGTACCGTTTGGTTTAATCGGTTTTGCGCCAGACCTTGCGAGATACTTAATTGATCTACGTTGCGGAAACTCAGGTGCCACTCAGGTGAACACTGCAACGTAGTCGCTTCCATTCCAGGCCTGTATGATCCGCTCGCGGTCTTCCGCACAAACAGCACGGGGACGTCACGGCATTTTGACGCTGAATAGCGTAGAAATGTTGACCTGACTTGAGGTCATTTTGTGTATCGGGAACAGGCAATGACAGTCATGATATGCTGCCTAGGTGACGTCACTGTTCATTGTTCATTGTTAATTTATTAAGGGCTTGTCCACAAGTGGCTATTACGGCCCAGTCAATACATGCAGGTAATCACAACACACACACACACGAAATAAGATATATACACGACACATTATACACGGTACATTGTAGGTCATTTCGAAAAGTGCTGTCGCAATTGCAGTCGGGACGCAGAGTCCGTCACACAGGCACGTAGCCAGGATTTCGTCCAGGGGGGGGGGGGGGGGAGGGCGGCGCCTCGAAAGGGCCCCTTCCCGAGCGTTGAAAGGGTCTCTTCCCAAGCGTTGAACCCCCCCCCCCCCCCCAAACAAAAAACGCATGAAAAGGCACGTTACAAGGCTGGAAAATGCAGTATGGCAGGTATGGCATGGGCCATACCAACGTTTAGGAGCTGGAGTTAGCAAACTGCCACATCAACTTTGGAACCAGCGACACGAATGTGGAATCAGCTATACAAACTTGGAATATTTTTGTTAAGCTCAAGACCTGGAACTCTTAAACAAATTGCGCCGCGGAGCGGCGCGAAAATTTTGAGTATTATGCCCCGGGGTTGCTTTCTCATCAATGAGTCGCATTGCGTATGGTGCGGACCTCTAAAATTGCTATATTCAGTCGGCCGGTGACCGCGGGCGAGGTCGGGTCGTACACGCGCCGCTCCGCCCCACCACGTGGCGTGGCAAGAGTGTGCGACCGATTTGAGCAGTGAAGCCGGTGACTTTTTGGGGACTTATTTAGTGAACAAGATGGTTGTGTAAGTCCCAGCTTTTGGTGCGTGGAGCCTGCAACTGAAACGGAGCCTCATTGACGCGCGTGTCATGTCTGATCATGCTGCGCCGCGGTCTGCCGGTGCGGATGGAGACGGTGCCAGTGCGGTGATGGACCAGCAGATCAACGTTGAACTCGGTATCGGTGAACGCAATTCGGTCAGTGAACTGGTGAAAACCTACAGTGATCCACCCAGTGAAGGACATAAGCGCGACCGCTCTGAATCCGGAGACTTAGCACCGGCCGGCAAGCGCGGCGCCAGGGAGTGCAGCGGTGAGCCTGGACGCAGCACATCATCAGCGTTGAAAGGCAGGAACTTTAAGGAGCACCTGGACGACGCAATCGAGGGACTGGAGAGCCGCATCACTCTGTCGATCTCCAAAGACCTCCACGAGTTCCGCGAGTCGCTCACAGCAGCGATCGACAAGCTGAACGACCGGGTGAATGATTTAGAGCGACATGTGGAGGAGAGGGACGGCGTCATCGAGGAGCTGACAGACGAACTGCGAGAGTCAAGGTCGGAAGTTTCTGCTCTCCAGAGTCGCGTGGAAGAGGCCGAGATTAACTCGCGCCTACCGTGTCTTGTCCTGTCCGGCGCGGCCATGGCGTCCCGACGCGTGCCCCGCCTGGAGCCGCCTCTGCCCGCGCAGACAGCGCCTGCGGCGGCCGAATCTCGGCCGGCCGCGTCTGCTGTGCCGGCTGGCCCCGGTCAAGGCCAGACCGCCGTGACGTCACAGCCAGCTGATCGCCAGGTCGGCAGGGACGGGGCGAGTCCGGGCGTGTCAGCCCAGGCTGCTGACGCTGACAGGCGTGATACCCGAGGCCCGGGTCGGCCGGCCGCGCGTGGCGGCGGCTGGGAGGAGCGTGAGGACGTGAACGCTCTGATCGTGAACACTCTTAACCAGTGCTTGTCGGGGCTGAACCTCTCAGCAGCTGATATAGATCGTGCGCATCGTCTGCCAGGCCCCAATAATCGTGTGATTGTTCGTTTCCTGCGTTCGGGGCGGGGCAGTATTCGCGAACAAGTGATGACGCGACGTCTTGAGCTGCGCGGCAGAGATCTCTTCGTGAACGAGTCGCTGACGAAGCTTCGGAGCCTGATCTTCCGGTCCCTTCTGGCCGCCAAGCGCGACAAGAAGTTATACACTGTGTATTCGCGCGGCGGTCAAGTCTACTTCAAGGAGAAGCAGCACGGTGTGGGGATGAGAGTTGACTCACTGCAGCGAGTGCGCCAGCTGGGGTACACCGTGAGCGAGCGCTGAGGTTTACCGAGTGCCACGTTCTCTGGGAGACTCGAGTGGTGACGGTCTCAGTGATGACCGACTCGGCATACCGTCACAGCTGCTTCTGGCCGAGGTGAGACTTGAGCTGAGCCAGTTTTTCTTCTATGGAGCACCGACTGCTTTCCGAGGTAAAGTTGCGAGCTTCATGACAACTGTGTTCTGAGTTTGAGTTATCGCGTTATCTTCAGTAACATATTGTTTAAGTTTTGCTTTGCTAGTAACTGCTTGTGATGTCCTGGTGCAGCTAGAGTGCACTTACCATCGTCAGACTGTTGATTGTGTTATTTGCTGTGTTTGAGCCTATCACGATATTGAGTGATCACTGTTGATTGCACCCGCGTATAATTGTTTTGTTGAAGCTTGCAGATAGCATGTATATTATATATTGTCGTGGCTTGGCTCAGAAGGCGTCTTCGTCTTTAAGTTTAGAGGTCCCGTGATCTGGTGGTGCACACTTCCTGATACTACTTCCTGTTACACTAGATATAGATAGCGTTCGTTGCTTAGTCACTGTCGGCACGAGTATTGCGTAAGCTGTTCCGATTGTATTTTTCACTACGTTTCCGAAAATTAGCATTTATAGATGTTGCAGGCTCCGCGTACCTGTTTTTCTTTCTTTGCCATAACGTTTGGTTCGTCTTTTTTATTTTACATAACTGCACAGACCCACTCACAGGTGCACCCTCTCGCACACGCACGGACATCTCTCGCACAACGCACGCACAGGAATATACGCACGCACACATGTGCACGCGCACGCGCACAGGCACAAGCACACGCACACACGGCGTCAGGCACGAGCTCACAACATTCCTGCCTTCAATCTGCTTGTATACATGTTTTCCATTTCCAGGTGTGAACGAGGTTCACACAGTTTAGTTCGAAATGACTGAGTTAACATTAACATCAATGAACTGTAGAGGCCTGGGTGATTTAAAGAAGCGTAGAGACGTTTTGCATTTCATGAAAAACCAAAGCTATGATATTTTGTTTCTTCAAGATACCCATCTTACTAAAGAGTCGATTCCTTATTTTAACAGCTTGTGGAAAGGGAAAAGTTACCACTCATGCTACACGAGTCGCAGTCGAGGGGTATGCATCATGATTAAGAATAGCCTACAGCATGAACTCATTAAAGTTAAACACTCCGACTGCGGAAATTTAATTATCGTTGTATGCAAATTAGGTACACAAACCTACTTAATGGCTAACATCTATGGTCCTAATGACGACGATCCCAATTTCTACCGCACCCTTGCCAATCATTTGGAGTCATTTCAAACCGATCATACGATTATAGGAGGAGATTTTAATTCTGTAATCGACCCTAAAGTTGATTCATTCAATTACGTTCGTGAGTATATTATAAATGCAAAGCAAGTTTTCTTGAATTTCACAAATGATAACACGTTAGTAGACATATGGAGAGTACAAAATCCGAATAGGTTAGAATACACTTGGTCGATAAATAATCCTCTAAAATGCGGTAGATTAGACATGCTTTTCGTAAACGCTCAACTTATATCATCTGTGTGCGACGTGATAATCAAACCAGGATATAGGACAGACCATAGCCTAGTGGTAATGACAATGAATGTAGGAGAAGTAGAAAAAGGTCCTGGAATTTGGAAGATGAATGAATCCGTTCTGCGAGATTCCGAGTATATAAACCTTATAGATATGACCATAAAAAGCACCGTCTTTCAATATGAAATTCCCTTATACAATGAGGAATACGTAAATAACGCTAGTAATTATCCTGATATACAATTAACAATCGAAGACGGCCTGTTCTACGAAACACTTATCATGCTTATTAGAGGTGAGACTGTGAAATACTGTAAGAGAAAGGCTCGCAATCGACGAATGAAAGAAAAAGAACTACTCAATAAAATACAATCAGCATATACATTATTTACTAACGACACACGTGATGTAAATGAGCAATTTCTACACATAGCTAAGGAAGAATTAGAAGAACATAGGAGACCATACATAGAGGGCTTAATTGTACGGTCAAGAACTCAATGGCATGAGGAAGGAGAAAAAAGTTCAAAATATTTTCTATCATTGGAGAAAAGAAACGCATCTAGAAAATCCATACAGTACATACAAAACGAAGGCCAAACAATCACAAAATCAAACGCGATTCTGTCACTTTTTACTCAGACATTTCAGGATAAATATTCTGTACCGCAGGTAATCGAGCCTGACTCAATTTTCATCCGGAGTAACGTCAGAGAAACATTGAATGAAAGCGAAAAATATGCGTTAGATACAGATGTAACCCTTCAGGAACTAACTTCAGCACTGCAGGGCATGAAAAAGGGCAAAACTCCTGGCAGTAATGGGTTTACTGTAGACTTCTTTCGATGCTTTTGGAAACAGTTGGGCGTATTCTTACACCGAGCATACATATTCACTTCGTTACAAGGAGTAGCACTGCCAACACATCTAGAAAGCTTAATAACTTTAATACCAAAAGCAGGACGACCAGGCTACTCACTCAAAGGATGGCGTCCAATATCCCTTCTGAATGTCGATTACAAAATTATGTCAACTGCCATCGCCAAAAGGTTTAAGAAAGTTGTTAATCGGATTATTAGTCCATCGCAATCAGCCTACATCAAGGGGAGATATATCGGTGAGAATAGTCGACTTGTGTATGATGTGATATCACACGTGAATCAACATGATAAATCAGGTTTAATTATGGCAGCTGATTTTGAAGCAGCTTTTGAGACTGTGTCGTGGCCATACGTGAGAGCAGTTCTAAAAGAAATGAATTTTGGAAATAAATTTATCGAGATTATCAATACAATGTACTTAAACCAACATAACTTCGCTCGCATTCTCCTGAATGGCTTTTTAGGTGAAAAAATACATATGCATAGAGGAATAAGACAGGGTGACCCAGTTTCTGGATACTTATTCAACATATCCGTAGAGATACTGGCAAATCAAATAACAAATTCCGATAAGTTAACTGGTATTCAATTTGGTATCAATACAGAAGTTCGCATCAGCCAATATGCGGACGACACCATTTTGTTTCTAGACGGCTCTGAACGCTCTATTAATGGGGTAACCGAGGAGCTCTCAGAATTTTCCTCACAATCAGGACTGAAGCTCAATTGGGAAAAAACATCATGTTTGCCACTTGGTTTGCTGAGTCAACCACAAAGTTCGGAAAACAGTTCAGTAGATAAGCTCAAATGGGTAAGCGAAATTAAAATTCTAGGAATATACTTTAAATGCAATATTATCAATATAACAGAGCTCAATTTAGAGAGAAAGCTCATACTTTTAGAAAACGATATTAAGCAATGGAAAAGACGTTATCTCACTCCTCTAGGGAAAATTACAGTCATAAAGGCCCTGCTACTCTCTAAGCTTGTCCATCTTTTCATGGCCTTACCGAATCCATCTCAAGCTTACATAAAGAAGATTGAACGAATGTTGTACAGTTTCTTATGGAATAACAAACCGGACCTTGTTAAAAGAATGAAAGTGATTCAGAATCAAAAATTTGATGGCCTCCAAATGACTGAGTTAACATCATTCATTCACAGTTTGAAATTGTCATGGCTAAAACGGTTAGTCAATTCTACGGCTGTTTGGACAACCGTTACAAAGCTAGAACATTTAGACCCATTTAAGCTGCTTACGTATGGCACGGCACAGCTGATAGTGGTAAAGGCGCAAATGAAAAATGAATTCTGGAGTGATGTGGTGAAATCTCTTATCCAATTAAATAAAATGCTGAGCCTTCAACCAGAAAACATCATGAGAGAGCAGATATGGTTCTCAGACTATACAAAATATAAAACTTCCATTGTCCCGCAATGGAATGATCGAGGACTAAGATTTATTGGTGATCTTTTTAATACAGATAATGGAAATATACTGTCACGAGAAGAAATAGAAGTGCAATACCGAATCTCAATGACATTCCTGTGCTACGAATCATTAATCCGTAGCTTATCTAACAACGTCAGAAACGCAACACACATTTCATTCGAAAGACCGAATATTCCATTCAAGTTGCAATTTTTCTTCAATAAGCCAAATATCACTAGATATTACTATTCACTATTAATAAATGCATTGAGGAAGAAATGTGACACTACTGATGCAAAACTCAAGCAGAAATGGAACCGTGATATCGGATTCCATCAAGAAGGGAGTTTGATGCATGTTAAAAAGCTACGAAATCCGTATATTTACTTTACCTTCATTACAGAATTATAACCAGGATTATCACAACTAATAAGTTTCTATTTACTATCAAGATATCCGACAACAGCACTTGTACATTTTGCGCGCGCGACACTGAAACAATAACTCACTTATTCTGGCAGTGTCCAGATACACAAGCATTTCTACAGAATATAAAGAGAAAACTGTCCACTGAGTACCAAATACATTTTCACCTCGGTGAACAATCGTGGTTCTTCCCACAGGAAACAGATGCACTTCAAACACTATTGATCACCATAGCAAAAGCAGTCATTTACAGATCTCGCAATGCTGGTAAAAAACCGGAAGCCTCTCATATGATGAACTTATTAAGAATTGAAGCAGAAAAAGAACAACTTGCCAGCATGCTTAAGAACAAACCTGATAACTTCGAAAATAAATGGAAAACATTAAAGCGTATCCTCCAGTAATTATTTTTGCGCACGTGCTCGCTCGTGTCCTGACGCCAAACACACATAATCACAACCACAAGCACAACACAGACATACACACATAAACATTTACATACACGCACACAACACGCACATGCACACACTACTACTACACTACTACACACACACACACGCACGCGCACGGGCACACACACATACGCACGCGCGCGCGCGCACACGCACAAGCCTCTTTTGTACATGTACTTGACTGCTGTGGGGTGAGTTGATTATGTTTAGGCTTATTTAGGTGAGTTGATTATGTTTAGTTTAGGCAGGCTGCTTTGATGCGAGTCTGAGGGATGAAGCCGCGAACCGTAGAGAGACGGTGCAGTGCTGTGTCACGACTGTGTGCAGTGCGGTTTGTGTTGGTCTGTGTGTGTGTGTTGATTTAGATATGTGGGCATTGAATAAACTATCCCTTTGGTGGGACAAACATATTTTTTTTTGCTATATTGTGCGTTTAAAAGTGCGGGGAGAAGGTGCTAAAATGAACTATTTTGCCCAATAATATAGGAAAGTAGCAACATAACACATAAATGCGCCGAGAAACTGACCGATTTTTTTCCTAACCCGCATATAATTGAATTTGTAGTTAAATTGTGCCGCGGAGCGGCGCGAAAATTCTGAGTTTGATTCCCTGTACAACTGTATTCTTACTGTTGAAA
The DNA here is from genome assembly GCA_036785665.1 of Chirona hameri. Taxonomy (NCBI): domain Eukaryota; kingdom Metazoa; phylum Arthropoda; class Thecostraca; order Balanomorpha; family Balanidae; genus Chirona; species Chirona hameri. The sequence continues at coordinate 32,125 of JAXIVJ010011375.1, forward strand.
GGCCCAAGGTCCCTTCAGATCGTCTAGAGGCCCTTCTGACCTTTTCTACGCCCTTCCGACCTGTTCAGGGACTCATCTGGGATCCGCGAAGCGAAAAGACATGATGTGGAGTTGGTGATATATATATATATATATATATATATATATATATATATATATATATATATATATATATATATATATATATATATATATATATATATATATATATATATATATATATATATATATATATATATATATATATATATATATATAGATAGATAGATAGATAGATAGATAGATAGATAGATAGATAGATAGATAGATAGATAGATAGATAGATAGATAGATAGATAGATAGATAGATAGATAGATAGATAGATAGATATAGATA
>JAXIVJ010011376.1:0-35000 GCA_036785665.1 Chirona hameri
GAATCGTGATTGAATCAAAACCCGCATCAAATCAAGGCTGATTGAATCAAAAGATTTAACGATTCAAGTACACTGGTAAATTGTGCAAATACATCTCTCTCTCTCCCAGTGGCTACATTCATTTATACTGAAATACTATTGCTGTAACAATGTTTTAATGATTATATATATGAATGTTTCCATTTTTATTGATTTTACATAAATTCACCTAATATATTTAAATGTTGAATCAAACGTGAATCGATTAAAATATTTGTTTTGATTCTTTGAATTGAAAGGAATCAATTCTGAAAATTGTATCCGTGAATCGAACGGTGATTGAATCATTCAGATTCCAAAATGAATCATGATTGAACGTTCCAAAAAAAGTTGAATCAATAACCAGTCTGGTCGGTGGCATCCTAGCATTTCGTAAGGGGGCACGGGCCCGTGTGCCAAACAGGACTTCAAAATGGCTATATCGGATTTTCGAAATTTGCAGTTTTTGACACCCAATGTTTTTACAAAAATGTATTTTTTCGGAAAATGTCCACAAAATGCGCCAAACAAAAATTACAACCAAACAGAGGCCCCACGGGGCCTCCGCAGAGGGGGCCCCGCATTTCGTAAGGGAGGGGGGGGGGCACGGGCCCGTGTGCCCCCCCCCCCCATTGTGCGCGCGCCTGTATTGTATTGTATTTTACAATTAAAACACTCCAATGTTACACTGGCTATTCCGAGTGTCGTGTCATGATTAGTAAGTGAAGACATGTTAAAAACGACACTCAACCCATTACACACAATAAGATCAGAGCAAATAAATCTGAGACAAATCCCCACACTCACAAACACACATGCACACCTACGCGCACACAACACACAGCATACACAACAAACATATCGCACACACAAGCATACATAAGTCTGTCACTCGCTAAGATATACACATTCGAAAAGACAAACTAACTCCATCATACAACTAAACGGTCATGTACTTGTAAGTAATCATGTAAGTGGTTATGTACCGTACTATGTCGCTGTCGTGACCCAGCTCTATCTATTCCAGTGTACCCTAACCGCCCAAGGGTCGGTACTCTGTCGCTGTCGTGACCCAGCTCTATCCATTCCAGTGTACCCTAACCGCCCAAGGGTCGGTACTCTGTCGCTGTCGTGCTCCAGCTCTATATATTCCAGTGTACCCTAACCGCCCAAGGGTCGGTACTCTGTCGCTGTCGTGACCCAGCTCTATCTATTCCAGTGCACCCTAACCGCCCAAGGGTCGGTACTCTGTCGCTGTCGTGACCCAGCTCTATCTATTCCAGTGCACCCTAACCGCCCAAGGGTCGGTACTCTGTCGCGGTCGTGACCCAGCTCTATCTTCCGGTGTACCCTAACCGCCCAAGGGTCGGTACTCTGTCGCTGTCGTGACCCAGCTCTATCTTCCGGTGTACCCTAACCGCCCAAAGGTCGGTACTCTGTCGCTGTCGTGACCCAGCTCTATCTATTCCAGTGTACCCTAACCACCCAAGGGTCGGTACTCTGTCGCTGTCGTGACCCAGCTCTATATATTCCAGTGTACCTGGACGACCCCAGCGTATGTAACGGCACGATCCGTCTGAACGACGGCGTGCCGGCGGTGCTGGTGCGCCTGTCACCCGGCCAGCTGTACCGGCCGCTCACCTGCTCCGTGCAGATCGAGATCGCCAACAGCCCCATCGGTGAGTGCGCCGCTCCGCCGCTGTCTGCCGAGGATGCTGCTGCAGTGTCTGCTGATATTTGCTGATGTTCGCTGTCGCTGATGAGTGCAGCGTTCGCTGCAGGCTGCGGCAGGGATTGGTAATACAATGTGTTGTGTGAAAAATGGGTGGATGGGATTGCGAGAGAGGGTTAGTGCGCTTGCCGGCAGCTTCAGGTGAGCGAAAATGTCACTGTGTTGATGTGTGCATGTGTGCGGACATGTGTGTTGCCTGTTGGAGTTAGTTTCTTTGTCGGGGGGGTGGGGGGGGGGGGGGGTGACAGGGTGTTGAGGATAGTCGAAGACAGCAACAATGAATACCCTAGATTCTTTGTGTGTGCGTTGATGTCGGTGCCCTATTCGTGTAAACCACCACAGATCTTCTTGGTGGTGCTTGCCTCGTCGTTGTGGTGTACTGATATGTGTGTCTGTTGTCTGTTGTCTGTTGTCTGTTGTATGTTGATTGTTGTCTGTTGTCTGTTGTCTGTTGACTGTTGTCTATTGACGGATTTTGCCTCGTCGGTGTGGTGTACTGATATGTGTCTGTATGTCTGTTGACTGTTGTCTGTTGATTGTTGTCTGTTGACTGTTGTCTATTGACGGATTTTGCCTCGTCGGTGAGGTGTACTGATATGTGTTTGTCTGTCTGTTGTCTGTTGTCTGTTGACTGTTGACTGTTGTCTGTTGACGGATTTTGCCTCGTCGGTGCAGTGTACTAATATGTGTCTGTCTGTTGTCTGTTGTCTGTTGTCTGTTGTCTGTTGTCTGTTGTCCTGTTGTATGTTGTCTGTTGTCTGTTGTCTGTTGTCTGTTGTCTGTTGTCTGTTGTATGTTGTTTGTTGTATGTTGACTGTTGTCTGTTGACTGTTGGCTGTTGTCTGTTGTCTGTTGACTGTTGTCTGTTGTCTGTTGTCTGTTGATTGTTTTATGTTGTCTGTTGACTGTTGTCTGTTGACTGTTGTCTGTTGACTGTTGTCTGTTGTATGTTGACTGTTGTCTATTGACGGATTTTGCCTCGTCGGTGTGGTGTACTGATATGTCTGTATGTCTGTATGTTGACTGTTGTCTGTTGTCTGTTGTCTGTTGTCTGTTGTCTGTTGTCTGTTGTCTGTTGTCTGTTGTCTGTTGTCTGTTGACTGTTGTCTGTTGTCTGTTGACTGTTGTCTATTGACGCATGTTTCCTCGCCGGTGTGGTGTACTGATATGTCTGTCTGTCTGTTGTCTGTTGTCTGTTGACTGTTGACTGTTGTCTGTTGACTGTTGATGGATCTCGTCTCGTCTGTGTGGTGTACTGGTATGTCTGTCCGTCTGCTGACACGGTTATTGTGCGCGCTCGTGTGACGATTGTCTGACACGGCGTGTCTGACACGCGGGTTTCCCGCAGCCGGGGGACTCTCCGCCGTGGTCCAGGAGCTCAGTGTGGGGAAATTCGACGACCCCAACAACTGCACCAGCTACCTAAAGGTCAGTCCGCCCGGGTGGCAGTGTCGGCAACTATTATCCAAACGCGGTAAATATTGCGCCGACCCCGACAGCCGCCAAAGGCCATTGGGGCCACCAGGCATTGTTTTCTGGGAATCCCGGCCTCATAGCTGCCCTCGTCCCTCGAACAGGAGCGATACTGTGACCTTTGTCCCAATTATAAAGCTCTGACCTGTTTTTGCGGACAATGTGGTTATGTATAGATGTGTGCCTCGTCTGTCCCACTTTCCACCCGTAGTTGCACAGTGACCGCAGAGTGTCGAGGTGATCTATACTGTTGTCGCGACTCACTTGGTGTTATGTTAACTTCACTTGGTGGCCGACACAAAAGCGTTGTGAGATAACGCTATTTATTGTCATTTATTCAGGTCCTTATCAGAAAAACGTAACACTAACACAGTGCTGACGATTAACAGTGGTGACTGGTGGCCGGGATGACACGCCCTTCAGTTTTGTCAGCGTGACTCCTGCCTCCAGTGACTCCTTCTTCAGTGACTCCTGCCTCCAGTGACTCCTGCCTCCAGTGACTCCTGCCTCCAGTGACTCCTGCCTCCAGTGACTCCTGCCTCCAGTGACTCCTGCCTCCAGTGACTTCTGCTTCCAGTGACTCCTGACTCCAGTGACTCCTGACTCCAGTGACTCCTGACTCCAGTGACTCCTGACTCCAGTGACTCCTGACTCCAGTGACTCCTGACTCCAGTGACTCCTGACTCCAGTGACATTTCCTTCCTCCAGTGACTCCTGCCTCCAGTGAGCGGGTGCCATTTCAGTGTGCGAGTGAGGGTGAGAGTGAGAGTGAGAGTGAAAGTGAGAGTGAGAGTGAGAGTGAGAGTGAGAGTGAGAGTGAGAGTGAGAGTGAGAGTGAGAGTGAGAGTGAGAGTGAGAGTGAGAGTGAGAGTGAGAGTGAGAGTGAGAGTGAGAGTGAGCGTGAGCGTGAGAGTGAGCGTGAGCGTGAGCGTGAGAGTGAGCGTGAGAGTGAGCGTGAGAGTGAGAGTGAGAGTGAGAGTGAGAGTGAGAGTGAGAGTGAGAGTGAGAGTGAGGTGAGAGTAAGAGTAAGAGTAAGAGTAAGAGTAAGAGTAAGAGTAAGAGTAAGAGTAAGAGTAAGAGTAAGAGTAAGAGTAAGAGTAAAAGTAAGAGTAAGAGTAGGGGTAAGAGTAGGGGTAAGAGTAAGAGTAAGAGTAAGAGTAAGAGTAAGAGTAAGAGTAAGAGTAAGAATAAGAATAAGAATAAGAATAAGAATAAGAATAAGAATAAGAATAAGAATAAGAATAAGAATAAGAATAAGAATAAGAGTAAGAGTAAGAGTAAGAGTAAGAGTAAGAGTAAGAGTAAGAGTAAGAATGAGAGTGAGAGTGAGAGTGAGAGTGAGAGTGAGCAGTGAGCAGTGAGCAGTGAGCGGTGAGCGGTGAGCGGTGAGCGGTGAGCGGTGAGCGGTGAGCGGTGAGCGGTGAGCGGTGAGCGGTGAGCGGTGAGCGGTGAGCGGTGAGCGGTGAGCGGTGAGCGGTGAGCGGTGAGCGGTGAGCGGTGAGCGGTGAGCGGTGAGCGGTGAGCGGTGAGCGGTGAGCGGTGAGCGGTGAGCGGTGAGCGGTGAGCGGTGTGAGCGGCGGGTCTTTGCCCTGGCCGTTGGTAAGCGCCTTCGTGCTATTCAGCCGTGGCTCAGGCGCTTCAGCTGCGAATACCAGGCGTGGATGACAGTAAATGCACCATGCGGACGGTGTAGTCGTGTCGTGACAGCGGCAAACTTGGAAATTTATTACCACTATTAAAATTCCCGTTTAAACAGCGCGAAGTTCAGGGTAATCCAAGAGCTGAGAGGGAGTTAACATTGTTTCAGCATTGTTCCACATTCAGAATGGATTACACCCCGTGCATATTGTAGTGAAGTGCTACAATGGTTCTTACTGCTTTCCTCACTCACTAGTGCTATCATTAGTCAGTTCTGGCAGACATGGCAAACTTGAGTGCACTGGCGGATCCAGGGGGAGGGGGGGCATCATGGGGCAAATCCCCCCCCCTCCTACAGGAATATGGGGGGGGGGGGGCATTCAATAAAGTATGCCCCCCCCCCCCTCGCGCGTTCCCAATTTATCGTAAAATCGTTAAAAAAAAAATATTTGCAGCAGTCAAGATCCAGCTATCCACAGTAAAAAAAAAAACGGAAAATTTCGCGCTGCTTCGCGGCATGACACAACTTTCGCAATTGCTTATACAAATTTGGAAAATGGGAAAGTGAATTCCATTAAGTGTCTGGCAGAGGCTCTCCTTGGCGGTAATTGCTGGCACTGGTGGATCCAGGGGGGGGGGGCATCAGGGGCAAATGACCCCACAGGAATCTGGGAGGGGCATTCAATACAAATATGCCCCCGCGTGTTCCCTGCACTGAACGTGAAAACAGTGATCTTCATGAAACTTCATGAAAATGGAAGTTTTTTCTCTCGAGTGATTGAATTTGAAGTTTGTATGTATCCCTTTCTTTCAATGATAGACAAAACAGCGCACCTGATGCAATTCAAGCAGGCCCAGTGACACTTAAAGGGACATTGCCACCTCGCAGCCCAATATGGAGTTTTTGGTGTGTATCGGTCGATTAAGCGTGTCCGATTTCACCTGCAAAATTTGGTTCCCGAAACTCCCCCCATTAGATCAAAAAATACATTTGCACCACTCATGCTTGTCAAGCATTCGTAAAATTGGAGTGGCCACATCACTATTTATAATCACTTCTTTGCGGACTGTTATTTTCTTTTGAATGTTGCAAACTCAACATCACCACTCCGTCAGTGCACTTTAAAATTAAAAAGCGTATTTTATTTTAATTATATTTAGTTATATTTTCAACAATCTTAGCCTCTTACTCTTTCATAATAAAACAGCAAGAATTGCTATGGCTCGACTTTGGGACCGTAGGAGTTATGTGACCTATACCTTCACTGGAACGATTCGTCGTGAGTGTAGCAGTGTCTAAATCGCGAGATGCCTCTATTTGCAAAGTTTTTTATTAGAGCTTTTTTTATCTGATTTTAATCTACTCCGATGTATGTTTTTGTATATGTATTCGACGTGGTCACCATAAAACCCATGAAATGGAGGGACCTAATAAACTGTATGTATGTATGTATATGTACCTTATAACACAGATAGACTTTTCAAGGTCAAGTCTCGGCGAAATCGTACGCTTCGGCTTTGGGCGGGCGCCAACACCACAGCCAAACTGGATGAGAGCGGCCATCATGAATCTAGTACTGAGCACAGCTGAGACCAACGTTTTGGAGTCAGAAATAAATACAGAATGCTTTGCCGATACCCTGCTTTAGGTGTTGCAGGAGCAAGTTTGAGCTTGAGCATACATGATTGTTGATCCCACCATTCATTTAAGTTGCTTTTTAGAAATCCTCCGGAGGTGGCAATATCCCTTTAACCCGCGCCCCGCTGGGGGGGGGGGGCAGAATCTGCCATCCCTCCCTGATTTTCTCAATAACTTGAAAACTGTGATAGATATAAACGTCTAACTTTCAGTACCTAATGCTGCATCAATTATACGTCTTCTCACTAAATTCTAATGAAATTAATGTAACGTTTTGGGAGATAATGACGTTTTAATGACGTAATGTCATGACATTTTTGGTGGGAAAACGATACATGTTTGAACAATCGTAGATAATAAAGGTCTAAAGCAAATTGCAAAACAAAAACGTCAAAAGAAAGTAAATGACATTCTCTTCAAAATGGCTATCTCGGATTTTCGCAATTTTGTGTTTTTGACCCCCCCCCCCCCAAAAAAAAAAAACACATTTTTTTCGGGGGAATAAATCCAAAAAAATCGATTTTTGTGGCTTTGAAAAGTGAATTGCTTGAGCTCGAATACCAAAAGGAGGTGACCAGCCCAAATACGTGGAGAAAGACAAAATGGGGATACCTTTTTGCCACAAAAAGATGCCCCCCCCCCCCCCCCACACACACACACACACACGGAGGGAGGCTGGATCCGCCAGTGCTTTACCAGTGGTAGAGCAGCCTGGCCGGTGCTCTACCACTGTGCCTCTCTGTCTGGCTCGTGCCATCGGACATCGGTGGCAGCGATCGTCACTGGGCTGAGGAGTGCAGCCTTCCATCAGCCGCTGTCTGGCTCAGCTGGCCACTATTGGCACAGTAAACGCACACAGATGGCCCTGCGACTGCGCCTGAGTCAGTATGTGTGACTCTGAGTCAGCTGGATCAGGACCAAATGGCCTACTCTGGTCTCACGCAATTATGTCAGTTGTCAGGACCATATACGACGCGCCCGGTCTCCTACAGCCTGGTCAGGACCAAATATGACGTGCGCCCCCCCCCCCCCCTCCCGTTCCGCAGCTGCTGAGTTGTCGACGCCCTGACGCCCGCGTTCAGGCGAACTTCCGAGCGTTCCACGAAAGGCTCGTAATCGTGTCGGCGCCGTGTCGGACGCGGCCGGGCCGCCGCTCGGGCGACCAGAGTGGGTGTGTCGCACCGCACCAGGGAGCTGGCATGTCACGTTCCGGCCACCTTACAGCGCCGCGATCATAATACAGCCGCAACTGTCACTCCACTGCCACGCTGCAACTCATTAGCCATAGAAACTGGTGCTTAGAATTGGTGCCGGTCTGATCCATTGGAGCGGCGCTATTGTTATTGAAGCCATAGGCTTTGTAGGTCATGCCGGCTGCGTCATTTGGCGATCACTGACGAAACATTGCAAGGACACTCAAATGCGTCGTTGGGTCAATGATATGTCTTTGAAAGTGATGTTGCAAAACATTATCTGTGAGTTACTGTTACTGCAGTTATTGTAGGTATTGCGGAATAGTATATGTATAGTAACGCCTCAACCGCAGAGCAAGGCAGCGAATGCTCGGGTGTTCGGGTTTTCTTAAATCTAATACACAAAAAAAATATGAGCTCGAGTAAGGAGGGATATTAAAGGGAGTGTGCCTACTCACATCGCTTATTTGGGGTTATTGACACTGGTCTATATAGCATCATTTTCTGCATTGACCCCTGACTTCGTTTCTCCAGATTCGCCCTAGTTGCTGAGATATTCCAAAGGAACTTGCTGGGAGCAAAAAGTTATCGGGTAGACTCCAGAGGGCTTCCGCTACTAGAAGGACTGCAACTATCGATTAAACTGCTAGCATATTGTTAGCGCCGGCCAATAGCAATTCAACAAAACAGCTCGTGCACGCTGATAGCAGCAGCCGACCAGAAACTGGACGGCCATCATGTTTTTCGATGATGGCCGTTTCGATGATGGCCGATGACCATTTTTTTAAGAAGAATATCAATTTAGAGCTACGAAACTTGCACATAATAAAGTTCACAGTGGCAAGAACGTGATGTGCAAAAGTTGTCTTTCTAGCTTGCATGATGTAACCGTAATTGCATTGTCTTATGTGCGCCGTTTTACATAACATCACCATAGTGGCGATCGTTTTATAGATATCGAAACACAAAATAAGAAGAAGAAAAAAAATGTAAGTGAAAATTCAACTAAAGGGGCTCCAGATGTGAATTTCATCATATACAACAATCAAACCAATAGCTACTTACCGTATGAGAAATATTTTTTGACATTCCAAAACAGTAGGCACACTCCCTTAATGCATTTTCCGCATCTTTATTTCTAAATGATTTGTGAAGACAAGTATACAGGGGCGGATCCAGCCGCTCAGTTGGGGGGGGGGGGGGGGTGGCCTTCAGCAGGCACGTAGCCAGGATTTTTGCTCAATGTTGTTGACCGGGAGGGGGGGGGGGGGGGGGGTCGGGGTCGTCAGAGAATCTCATTTTATATAGTGTAAATTTGGTTTGCTCTGGGGGAGGGTGGCATGGCCCTCGTGTCCCCCCCTTGGCTACGTAGTACGTACCTGGCCTTCAGATACCCAAATTTCGTTGCAAAGACTCATAATTTAAAACAAACATAGTTTGAACAGCATGACAGCATGACGTCGAGAGCCGATAACTGACAAGCACCTGTTTTGGAGACGGCCGTGTCATAACGGTACCACATGAACGGTAGGATGTAAAAAAGTAACGCCTTAGCATATATAAAATACTTTATCGACCTGAAATATGCTGATGCAAGTTCTAAAGATGATATTAAACGGACATCGAAATTCAAGTGTTATTACTTTACCCAAAGGTAGGAATGAGCCTGCTTCAAACGAGGATGTTTGGCGTCTCCGTTATCGTTATCACAGCTCTCCGTGCACCGACGAGCGGTAAATGCGCAGAAGGCTAGCCTGTTGTTTACCGGGTCAGGTTTGTAACCTAATTTCACTTTTGTTACATAGGAATAGGATCATAAGACGACCAAATGAACCGTGTGTACAAATCTGGATAACCATAACGTGGTTACGAGCGAGCACGAAGCGCTCGCTCGTCTTTCCGTGGTATATGGGGAAAATCTGAATATGAGCGGCCCGGCCCGACCCGACCCGACCCGTGGCGACGCTTTTGAGAAGCTCATATCTCTGCAACCGCACGTCCGATTGACAAGCTGACTTCTTTGCTGAGCATGCCCCGTCTAGCCTACCCTGTTTGAGATAAGTGCCGACTCATGTGGGTGCCTACCGCTGCGCGTGGCGCGTGCCGCGTGAGGGGTGTTGAAAAGTGTTTTCTCGCAAAAACTCTGCAACGGCTGAGCCGATTGTGTGCAAATTTGGTGTGTGGTTAGGGACCCCTCAGCCGCCAATTTTCCACAAGTCAGGGGTGGGGTGTCTCTGCACGTGCGCACGTGCACACCCCTATTTTATATCTCAGGAACGGCTGAACCGATTGCGTTCTAATTTGGTGTGTGGTTAGGGACCTCTCAACCGCCAGTTTCCCACAAGTCGGGGATGGAGTGCCTCTGCACGTGCGCACGTGCACACCCCTATTCTATATCTCCGGAACGGCTGAGCCGATTGTGTTCAAATTTGGTGTGTGGTTACGGACCCCTCCGCCGCCGCCTACCCACAAGTCATGGGTGGGGTGCTTCTGCACGTGCGCACGTGTGCACCTTTTTTTGTATCTCAGGAACTACTTGCCCGATCGGGTTGAAATTCACCATACATTTATTTCGCGCTCGCTCGTTCTTCGCCAACTACGGCGCCTTACTGGTATAACATATCACAGGCGCGGATCCATATGGTGGGGGGGGGGGGCGCTAGGGCACCCCCCCCCCCCCCTGAGCCCGGGTCGCGCCCATGTCGCGCCCATGTCGCGCCCATGTCGGGCCCATGTCGCGCCCATGTCGCGCCCATGTCGTGCCCATGTCGCGCCCATGTCGCGCCCATGTCGCGCCCATGTCGCGCCCATGTCGTGCCCATGTCGCGCCCATGTCGTGCCCATGTCGCGCCATACAAACGCGCCCGTAGGGCGCAACTTTTTGTATGGCGCCTCCCCCCTGACCGAAATCCTGGATCCGCCCTGTATCACATCCAGAAAATACGGTTATACATTTAGCCTACGTACGATCCTTTTGCTTTTGTATGAAATAATTGACGACCACTTGGTCGCCAACTCTTATGGACTCGCCAGCGGTCATATTAGCGTCCAGGGGCCATAGCTCTACCGGGGTTCGAAACACGGGCTCCCCACGTGAGAGCCAGACGTCTTAACCACTCGGCTATTACCCCCCCCCCCCCCTTAGCGTTCGTAGATAATTTAAAGTGCTTTGTCACTAAATTATCAAAATACGATGGACTTGTAACACATATACGGAGCTACGCTACCATCACGAATATGAACCTCTCCGCGATCTAGATGTCACTTACTGCCACGTCGTCACCAAGAGTCGTAAGTGATTCAGATGCTCGAAGGTCAAAACGATGATCATTAGAACGTTAGTCCTTTAACAAAACTTAATATCTCACTGGACATATAATCTAGGAATATTTTTTTATGAAAATACGAAATACAATCAGAGCTAAAGCGTTATCTTCAGCGAAAGTATATATGAATGTATTTGTGTAAATATTCAACGAAGGATTTGACATGAAACTTTCGTACCACAACCAAGGGCGTATACAAGGGGGACAAGGGGCCATCCCCCCTCCCCCTCCCCCTCCCCCTCCCCAAAAAAAGGCCCTGCCAAAAAGGGCCCTGCCAATCTGCAGATGGCCCCCTGCCGGCATTTAGAGGGCCCTGTCGGTTGTAGAGGGCTCTCTGCCGGCTTTTATAGGGCCATGCCAATCAGTAGAGGGTCCCTGCAGATCTGGAGAGAGCCCTCTGCCGGCCTTTAGAGGGCCCTGCCGATCTGTAGATCGACCTGCCAATCTTTAGAGGACCTCTATCGGCATTTAGAGGGCCCTGCCGACCTGTAGAGGGCCCTCTTTCAGGCTTTATGGGCCCTGTGGATCTGCAGATTGTCCCAGCAAATATGTAGAGGGCCCTCTGCTGGCCTTTAGAGGGCCCTGCCGATCTGTAGAGGGCCCTATGCCGGCCTTTAGATGACCCTGCCAGCATATAGAGGGCCCTCTTCCAGCATTTAGGGGCCCTGTTGATCTGCAGAGTGCCCCAGTCAATCTATAGAGGGCCCTCTGCCGACCTTTAGATGGCCCTTCCGGCCTTTAGAGGACCCTGTCGGCCTTTAGAGGGCCATGTCGGCCTTTAGAGGGCCCTGCCGGCCTTTAGAAGGCCCAGCCGATCTGAAGATCGCACTGACAATCTGCAGAGGGCCTCTGCCGGCATTTAGAGTGCCCTGTCGACCGGTAGAGGGCCTTCTTCCAGCCTTTAGGGGCCTTGTCGACCTTCAGAGTGTCCCAGTCAATCTGTAGATGGCCCTCTGCTGGCATTTGAGGGCCCTGCCGATCTGTAGAGGGCCCTTGGCCGGCTTTTAGAGGCCCTTCCAGCAAGTAGAGGGCCCTGCCGACCTATAGAGGGCCCTCTTCCAGTCTTTAGGAGCCCTGTCTATCTGCAGAGTGCCCCAGCCAATCTATAGAGGGCTCTCTGCCGGCCTTTAGGTGGGCCTGCCGGCCTTTAGAGGGCCTTGTCGGCCTTTAGAGGGCCCTTCCCGCCTTTAGAGGGCCCTTCCGGCCTTTAGAGGGCCCGCCAGTCTTTAGAGGGTCCTGCCGATCTGTAGATCGCCCTGCCAATCTGCAGAGGGCCTCTTCTGGCATTTAGAGGGCCCTGTCGACCTGTAGAGGGCCCTACCGACCTGTAGAGGACCCTCTTACAGCCTTTAGGGGCCCTGTCGATCTGCCGAGTGTCCTGGTTAATCTGTAGAGGGCCCTCTGTCGGCTTTACGAGGGCCCTGCCGATCTGCAGATGGCCATCTGCCGTCGTTTAGAGGCCCCTGCCGATCTGTAGAGGGTCTCTGCTGTCCTTTAGAGGGTCCTGTGGTGGTGGGGGTGGTCTGCCGGTCGAGCGCCTGTGAGGCTCTCGAAGGAAGACCAGTCAAAGTTGTCATTGTTTGTCAGTGTATGCTAGTAACGTTTGAGCGGAGTGCAAGGCTTCGACAATTTACGAGTATTAACCCGGCATTGGCTGGGGTCTCAGCGGAACGCCATTGGCTGCGGGGGGGGGGGACGTTTTTCGCCCCCCCCCCCTCCCCCCGGTTTTCTTCCGAACCAATAACCGCAGCGTCGACCTGCAGAGGTGGCCAAAGATCTCGTATGGACACATATCCGGACACACACGTTGGCCCGTACTTCCCTGAGCGACTCCCCAGTGCAAATCTTCGAATTATGAAAAACATGTAAACATGTTTCCCATCCTTCTACGATTTTGAATTAGAAGCGCCTTGACGAGACAAACACGATGGCGTAAAACATTAGTGCCTTATCTGCATTAGGTAAAAGGTTATTTGCGAGAAAAAAACTGCTTTGCCAAAAACAGTTTTGTTGACATATGTCTTCTGGAGCCTAAAATATCTACATGAGCTCAAATTTGAGGACACAAATGGGATTGCATATTTCAAGAGGTTTCGATTATTTTTACCGTTTGTTCCTAGCTATCATAGTTCCTGAGATATTTGGGGGTTTCTGGAGCAAAGTCTAAAACTGGCAAATCTGACCTTTGATGACCTCTTGTGACCTCAATATTGACCTGACCTAACAAAAGACTGATATACCTTCGATAGAGCTTGTCTCGAGCTATCTAACGCCGTTTTCCGCTTGTCGCTACGTTGCGTGGTTTTCGAGATCTTAGGGGGGGGGGCGGAATCCGCCCCCCCCCCCCCCCCCCCCTCCAGGGCATGTAATTATCAGAGGCCCTCCAGGGCGCGTGTTAAGATATAACTATCGTGTTGTAGAAGCCCCTCGGTATTACAGTGTGATGTATTTTTTTCAGGAAAATTTCTAAGCAAACTGCATCCAAAGATTTCTGTAAATCAAGATATAAGGAGCATGTTATTTCGTTATTTTGTAAAGATTTTGTAACTTCATCGTACATGTGCACAATCGGCATGTGCGTACCTACTGTGTTGTTTCCTTAATCCGAATTGAAGAAGATTCAGGATATTATTTTGATTAACCCGCGCCCCGCTGGAGGTAGCAGAATCTGCCCCCACCCCTCCCTGATTTTCTCAATCACTTGAAAACAATTATAGATATCGACGTCAACCTTTCAGTACCTTATGCTGCATCAAGTATACGTCTTATCACAACATTTCAATGAAAGTGGTGGAGCACTTTGGGAGATAATGACGTTTTAATCACGTGATGTCAAGCAATTTTTGGTGTACAAGAATAAATGTTTGACAAATCGTAGAAAATCGAGTTTTGAAACAAATTGCAAATAAAAAACGCCGAAAGGAAGGAAATGACATTATATTGAATATGGCTGTCGCGTATTTGCAAAATTTTGAGTTTTTGACTCCCAAAATTAAATACATATTTTTTCGTTGTCGAAAGTTATTTGTCGTTGTTTTACAACATACAACATACTGTACTGTTTGAATTAGTTGGGCCCCCTGGCTACGAGGGCCCCTCTGATCCAATTTGCCCCTCCCCCTGGGAGAAATTCTCCCTACGCCCCTGACCACAACTGGTATCACTGTCCCGGCTGGATGTGCTAAAATGGCTGAATGTGAATGCGTTTGAGGTTCTAATTTCACTCTTTACATATGTTTGGTGACGGTGGGCGTTAATTGGAAAAGCGCACAAACAAGATGCATGCTGATCTAGTGGCAGCTGGCGAGGATGTGATAGGATCGTCTCAAGCAAAATATGGAAAAGCGAGAAAGCACACATTTCCAGCTTTAATAACGTCAATTTATAACATCCGTGCATGCTGGTAGGGTACATCCCCAGGACGACTTGGGATGAGAGGACGGAGTAGGTTGAAGGGCACGGGTCACACAATATCAGAGCAGGCTGCAGCTGCTCTGTGCCACGGCCGGCGGTCATGCACGTGTCCGCATGTTGTGGAGAACCAAGGCGTTACGAATGAGGCTAGCAAAAACTCAGTTTTGGAGACGGCTCGTCAGCCGCATTTGATCATCCTACTGACAATGGTGAGACAAAACATTCTTGCGGAGTTGTAGGTTGTTATGATTGTGTACGCCACGACGTGCTCGCACTGAAAGGAAATCGCTATATATGGAAAAGATAGGACAGTCAGATAGCAATATACTATACGCCATAAGAGATGCAGTAAATCCATACATGCGTACTGGCATTTGATGAAAAATATATCGACAGTGACAACAGTGGTGCTGCAATGGTGCGTAGGCTCGCAATCCGAATACATTGCCAGTATCGGGATATTTCAGCCTGCAGCGAGTAGAGTAAATGCCAGCGTTGATAACAGCGAAATGTTACCAATTGCAACTCGGTACACTACATCTCTTGAATGGTGCTGCACGTAGTCTGGGCCATATTTTTTCCAGATTTACTGGATCTCTACTGACCATGTATGTACCTACCGACAACAGCTGGACGGATACATCAGTCAGGGATTGTCACAAGGCAACGCAAATACTAACATCTTTCCGAAGCATAACGTAACAGACCTACTACAGTCGCTCGGCTTTACTTCGCTATTAAATATATATACAAAATTGTATGTGCAATTTTGTTATTTTTTTACAAATTGTAGTTGCTAAAAACAGCTAAAATGCATTTTGGAAAGATAAAATGGCAACTTTTACTCCAACTTTGGGGGTGGGGGTGGGGGTGGGCAAAAACATACCCCCCTCCCCCCCCCCCCCCCGACTTTTCGTTGGGGGGGGGGAGAAATTTCCCCTTTTGCCCCCCCCCCCCATCTCTGGATCTGCCTCTGCAAGTATATAGGCTATCTTCGATCTTATTCAATAGCTTCCCCTTTTGCGACGCTAGTGCCGGCGCCCGGCAACGACTGTGGTTCAGATCAATTTAAATTGATGAAGATAGATCGGGATACGGGCGGCAAAGTTGGCCGGCTTGTTACTAACTGCCGTAGTTTGTGGGCTCTGATTTGGACAAGATGAACGTGCCAAGAAACTTGAGTTAGGTATAGACTCAACATAGTTACGAAGCTAGCACACTCTGAATAGTGAATGGTCATATTCTTATAGCATTGCGGGAATCGTGATTGCTGTTGACGTTGAGTGACTTTGTTGAACTTTCCAGTTGGTTCATAAATTTAGTATCTATATTATAAATGCCGGTTTGTGTTTCCATGGTAAAGAAAACTCACCACTCGGCACTCAGCTATATTTATGCCTACCCAATATAATCCTAATCGCAATATCCTCTCTCAATATTGCTGCATTCCGTTGATTGGCAGCTTATTACTGCTGATCGACAGCTAGTTCGTTTCCTTTTTCATTGATCATGCCGACTGCAATCAGAGTCTGACCATTGGCAGCGCCGATCGAGGCCAACTGCTAATTGATTCCGCTGGCCCGACATGCAATAGCTTTTCATGTCCGGGCCGGCGCCGGATCTATCCGGTTATGCCCGGTTATGTCTGGACAGCTGAGAATCCGCGGCAGCTGCTGTCATCTTCAGTGGATGACAGCACCGCCCCGGCGTTCTGGCCAGCTCCCCGTCTGGTCGATGCCCGTCAGTCGCCTCTCCCGCTTCCGAGCCGCTGCCCCGGCCCGGCGCCGGCGACCTGACCTGACCTGACCTGACCTGACCTGACCTGGCCTGGTGACCTGCACTGGTGACCTGCACTGCCACCATTCCGGCCGTGTCGGCGTCAGTGAGGACTTCACCCTCTCAGCCGGGCGCCCGACGCCGACGGCCGCCGGCAGTACCGCCCGCGGCGTTGTTTTTGCTCTGGCCGCCGACGCGGGCTGCGGCCGCCGCTGCCAAGGACGCTCCGGCGGTGATGACGTCACGAGCTGCGGCAAAACAGCGCAGCGCGCGCCGGCCGATCGAACGCTGCGCCGCCTGTCAGACTCGGACGCTGACCGCCGCGTCAGCTGACTGACGGAGATGACGTCATCAGAGTTCGTGTCACTCTGGTGTCACGAGTGTCAATCACGCACGTTGTGTCACATAAGAACGGTGCCCATCTACATCAGTGGTGCTTAGTGTAAACTGTAAAGGGTATGGTTAGTGGTTAGTGGTTATCCCTTTTGATGGCCTGAACGACTCGTTACCCCCTCCCCTATCGTGCAGACTGCAATTACCAGCGTTAAGCTATGCGGTACAGCATACATTCAGGCGTTCACTACTAGTGCCATCTAGGGACAAGAATAAAAGTATACATGTGTTCTGTTCCTCTTAGTCTAAAGCAATGCTTAGTGATTGCCAGCGTATGACAACACATACACCGTAACACTTAGTTGAGCATGATTTGGCATTAATTGGTTGTGATGTCCTTTACAACGGAAGCCCTGGAGACAAGTTGAAATGCATTTATTCGCTACCCTGAACACTTCTCTGCCAACTATCTCTTCTGATGACTGCTGTTTTATTGCATTTGCTGACAAGCTGCGGCCATAATTAGATCAGATCGACTTCTAGCAATCATGAGCATCGAGCGCTTAACCCTGTTACTCTGAGAAATAGGGCCATTCTACCGAACACAGAGCTCCGCCGTTTCTCTGCCGCTGCGCCAATATTTCTCCTGTCGTGATTTTACTACAGCTTACTACCACATACTCTGTCACTGTTCCATCGAATGCGTCGCTCGTCTGCTTGCCACTGCTGCTCAGTCAGACGCGGCCGTCGCTCGTTCATCCGATATCTTACTAGACGCGGCCCTTGATGTTCACCATAGAACGCCACTGGCCGTCGCAGACGTCATTGAAGGTCATGTTGAGGACGTAGCTGCCGCCGAGGTCGCCGGGGCCGCGGCACTTGGGCTGGCGGTCCCAGAGCTTGTCGAGGCTCGCCTCCAGCCAGTGCGTGAGGTACAGGATGAAGCAGTCGCAGTGCCACGGGTTCTTGCCGAGCTGGACCTGCCGCAGGCGCGGCAGCTCGTCCAGCAGCCCCGTGGCCAGGCTGTGAAACTCGTTGCTGTTGAGCTGCAGCCGCTCCAGACTGCCCAGGTCCCGGAACACATTCGCCGGCAGCGTCTTGATGTCGTTATCGTTGAGCAGGAGCCACCGAAGCTCATGGAGGCCGCGGAACGCTCCGTCGTCCACCGTCGTCACCGAGTTGCCGAACAGGAACAGGTGCTCGAGGCTGGTCAGCGCGGCGAACGTGCCGTTCTCCAGGTGTGGTATATTGTTGTAGCCGAGGAACAGGTGTCGCAGCAAGACCTGGCGCTCGAAGTGGCGGCCGCTAACGTTGGTCAGCCGGTTGGCCGACAGGTCCAGGTAAGCGACGGAGGTGGCGTTGTGCAGCAGCGGCACCGCCAGTCTCTCCAGCGCGTTCTGGTGCAGGTCCAGCGTCACCAGGCGCACGTTGGCGCCGAATGTGGCGTCCGCCAGCGCCGTGATGCGGTTGTCGCTGAGGTTGAGGATCTGCAGCACCTTGAGATTGCGGAACAGCGTCTCCGGCAGCGCGACCAGCCGGTTTCCGGAGAGGTCCAGGTGCTCGAGACTGCGTAGGTAGCGGAACGTCTCCGGCCCGAGCGCTCCGAGCGCGTTGTTGCGCAGGGTCAGGTAGTGCAGCACGCCCAGCGCCGAGAACTCCTGCTCGTGCACCTCTGTGAGCCGGTTGAAGGACAGATCCAGCACGGCCAGCAGTCGGTTATTGACCAGCAGACCCTTCTCCAGCTCGGTGATCCTGTTCCCGCGCAGGTTCAGGACACTCAGACTCTCCAGGTCGTAGAAGAGCTTCTCGGGCAGCACCTCCAGCAGGTTCTCGCTGACGTACAGCTCCTTTAGTCTGAACAGGCCGCGAAAGGCGTTCTCGTGGATGGCGTCGATGTGCGTGTGCGAGAGGTGCAGCACCTGGACGCTGGCGGGGATCACCTGACGTCGCGGCACACTGCTGACCCCTCGCAGCTGCTGGCAGCTGACCGTGCGGCTGTGGCGGCCGCAGTGACACACGCCCTTGCGGCACTTCTGCCAGGCCGTGGCGCCGCTTTCGATCGGCCACGCGGACTGCTCCAGGTTGCGTACGTGTTTCGTCAGCTGGCCCAGCCCGAGCTGGAGCCGGCGCAGCGCGACGGAGAGGCACGCGGGCGAGTCGCACGGCGCCTCGGTAGTCGGCGCGGAGCTGCTCAGTACGGCGAGGAGGGCGGCGATGAGGAGAGACGCCGGCAGATGGAACGGCTGGCTGCGAGACATGCTCACCGCCGGCTCCACGAAGTTCCTTAGGCGGAGACCTTCGGCGACTGTCGGCGGCTCTGTCGGATGGAGACCTGTGTGGACTGGAAGCTCCGCACGGTTCGTCAGTATGAGAGCAGAAGAAGCAGAGGCAGCAGCACTGTCCTGACGCAGCAGACGCCGAGGCCGCGAAGACCCGAGTGTCGGCTGGGCCTGCCCCGTCCAAACTGAGCTCGGCGTTCACCCTGTCGCCTCCCACTGCCGTCACCTAATTGGATCGGGAAGCCTGCTACGTGGCATAGAAGGCCGGACAGGCTCCGTGCAAACGACCGCCAAGTCATCGATAGAGGGATGTTATGTCGCAAACATATCATGGTGTAAAGGCGGCCGCACACTGGGCCATTCGGCGCGCGATACCACTGCGACATTCCGCGGTTCCGCGGTGTTCAGCACAGCAAAAAGCTCGTCCGGACCAGCTTTTCCCGCGATATCTAGCGCGCCGAATGACGCAGTGTGCGGCCGCCTTTACGCTTTGCGGGTAATATTGCTCATAATACTGGGAACATGCAGACCGGAAGCCTTAGCGACATTTCGATACGGACGGCAAGCTTAGTCGGAATTTCTAGGAGCATTGCTTTATTTTGGCATGCTCTACTTCCCCAGTATTATCACTTCACCTTCAGGGCGCAAGTCTGCAAAGGTGCCGTTTGTAGTTCAGTTGTGAAATTGTCATTGGATTGTCGCCGTAAATAAATCGTCACACATCTAGGCATTATTGTACTGTCAACTGCAGCGGTTTGGGAAACAGCAAGCCCATTTAAGCTTCACCATTTAAGGCGTTGCTGGGCCACGTGAGCTCAGCGTCTTGTCAGCATCAAAGGAGTCCGCGCTGTCTCCAGTGACGTGTGTGACTGACGATTCTCGGCGGGATGACATCCGCAGTAACCATGCCGACTGCTATCCAGACTGAGCTGCCTACCACTCCACGATCGATGGGCTCTGCGTCATACCTTTATTTGGAACTGTTGCTACCGGCTCCAGCGCGTCGCCAAGAACCGGGAGTCTTACTATTGCCACTGAGATTGAGGTTGTGGTTATTGGTTATGGGAGTAGCGAGCGAAATGAATGACTAGCAGTACCTAAGACTCTAATATTCGGGGTTAAACTTCTCACGCGCAGGCTCGCCTACTGCAGAAGGGCTTAAACGTACCAATGTTATGCAATGTAAATTCGCCCACTATGTCTGGATAGACTTAATTTGTGTGTTTGAATTTTGCCAATCTAATTCAATTTATTGAGGCTTTTTAGAGTTGCTTACTTTACCACTCAGAATCACGTCCCACGTCTGAGACGTCTCACGTCTCAGAATCACGTCCCACGTCTCAGCCGCAGACGGACAGCCGACAGTCGTGCTGATGGCACAGCTGCCGGCACAGGCTCTAGCCCGCAGCCCTCTATACCTACTTCTCCAGGTAACCCCGTCTCTGACGGACAGGTGACCACGTTCGGCCGTCCCCACCGGTACATGGAGCGGCTCTGACCTGACCTGACCTGACCTGACCTGACCTGACCCGTCGTGTCTCTGACGGACAGGTGACCACGTTCGGCCGTTCCCACCGGTACACGAAGCGGCTCTGACCTGACCTGACCTGACCCATCTGTCTCTGACGGGCAGGTGAACACGTTCGGCCGTTCCCACCGGTACACGAAGCGGCTCTGACCTGACCTGACCTGACCTGACCCATCTGTCTCTGACGTGCAGGTGACCACGTTCGGCCGTTCCCACCGGTACACGGAGCGGCTTTGCGGGGAGTGGCGCTCCGCCGTCCACCACCTGGAGGTCCGCAAGAGTCTGTTCGGCGCCTGCGATCCAGCCATGGAAGACAAATACGGTACGGTAGCGCAAGGCTGGCGAAGCGTGCACTGGGCGTAAATGCGCATGTGCTTGCATTGATATGCAAATATTATGTATTTATTTATTTTATTTCTTTGCCATGATCGCCGACGAGATAAACCATGTATGGACAAAGTCACTCCGATAAAACCGGACGTACTATGATCGAAAGACGTACTATGATCGAAAGACGTACTATGATCGAAAGACGTACTGTGATCGAAAGACGTACTGTGATCGAAAGTTTCTGATGTTAACCAGCCAGAACAAAAAACACTGTATTTGTACGTTTGGTATATTATTTAGTCATTTATTCTCGAAGCATATGATAATGCTTTTATTTTTAACGTTTGCTTAACTTAAAATTGCACGTCCACAGATCGATAGGTGTTTTCTGTACGTGGTTCTCTCTGGTGTGGTTATGGATAGTGGGAAATTGTAGATGGTCAGACGCTTAGTAAGCTATTGGTAAACTTCACAATTGACATGCACACACTTTTGGCACTGTACCTGTTCCTAAGTGGCGAGATAGAATGTACCGAATCGTCTGATGAAACATGTTTGCGTATATGTCTTACCGTGGTGGCCAGTGTTTCTATGCTGGATGCAAAGCGCGTATACAGTGTTTTTGTTCAGATGTTTTACGTATCATTTGACTTGCTAATGCAGAGTTTGCGGCTGCGATGCATTAGCAATGGATAAACTTCGCTTCGCTCTGGCGAGACGCAGGAATAACAGAAAAATCGCCGTTGCTAGGCAGCTGGCTGTTTCCGCCAAGGCCATCATTAGCATATGCTTATTATCATTGTCTTTTCTCAAAAGTTTCCTTCATTCTCGAACAAATCACAATTCTTCACAAACGATCGTGTTGCCGCCGGCATCGACCTGCGGAGCTTGAGGAGCTGAGCTGTATGTATAGACGGCAACAGAAGGTGGCCAGCCTGGTACGACAACAGAGGGGGGGGGGGGGGGGCAGCCATCGGCAGTGATGGCCAGTGATACCCTACGCTACGCTACGGAAGTACGCTACGCTACGCTACGGAAGTACGTTACGCTACGCTACGGAAGTACGCTACGCTACGCTACGGAAGTACGCTACGCTACGCTACGGAAGTACGCTACGCTACGCTACGGAAGAACGCTACGCTACGCTACGGAAGTACGCTACGCTACGCTACGGAAGTACGCTACGCTACGCTACGGAAGTACGCTACGCTACGCTACGGAAGTACGCTACGCTACGCTACGGAAGTACGCTACGCTACGCTACGGAAGTACGCTACGCTACGCTACGGAAGTACGCTACGCTACGCTACGGAAGTACGCTACGCTAGGTTTGGTTTTGGGGCCAAAGCTAAGCTACCGAATTACGTTACGTTATATTTGGCTACGTTACCGGTTACGCTATTTTGCATTAAACGTAGCTTGGAATGTATCGTACTACGATGCACAAGATATCAGGATTATAATCAACAGCAGGTAACGGTGATTTCTTCTTCATCCAGATTTCTAACTTTGCCCGCCAACCAGTCGCCATGCATTTCTTTCGTGACAGACAGTTGCGAAAATATTCCAACACAAAGCATCATCATTAGTGAAAATAATTGGTGCAAAGGCCATAGCTAACTTGTATCCAGACACAGCGGCCGGTGGCAGCAGTCGCGTTCAGGGTCAGGTGACTTCAGAGGGCGGGCGAACTTTGTCAAGGTATGTTCGGGCACGTAAAACTTTCGTTTCTAAATCCCGCCGGCAACCAGGAATTGCGAGGTCTGATGCTGGGGTCAGGGGTTGAACAATAAGCTCTGCTTAGCGTGGTACCTGACCTCGGAATTCCGTCCACTCAAAATATTCGGACTAGATTTATAAAAAAACATTTCAAACTGTATTTCAAAGTATTTAAGTATTTAAAAGTATTTCAAACTGATAAATATTTCTAAACTTCTTGCACGCTACTGCAAATTCAGTGACGTCACTGTCTACGAGTTTGATGGAAACTAAGTTTATCTTAAAATATACCGCAAAAGTCTGGACTTTTTGCGTACTCAAAGAACGTAAAAAATAGCACACTTCTTTTGGTGCAAAACTATTTTCTTGGATTTTCAAAACGTTTGCGACAAACAGAATACGCGTCTCGACTGAGGACCAATATTTGTCCCGCAGTCAACAACTTTCGGCTGAGAGTCCCAGACTGGTTATTGATTCGACTCTGATTGAATCGATTGAAATCGTTCAATGCAAATTCCTTGAATTAAAAAAAAAATATTCACCACCAGATTTGTGTATTCATGAATCGTGATTGAATCAAAACCCGCATGGAATCAAGGCTGATTGAATCAAAATATTTAACGATTCTTAACGATTCACGTGCACATGGTAAATTATGCAAATACAATGCAGTCTCAGTGGTTACATTAATTTATACCGAAATATGATTGCTGTAACAATGTCTTAGTGATCATTTATATGTATGCTTCCGTTTTTATTGATTCGACATAAATTCAACAATAACATATATATTTAAATGTTGAAGCAAACGTGAATCGATACAAAACCAAATTAATTGGAAAGAATCAATTCTTAAAATGTTATCCATGAATCGAACCGTGATTGAATCATTCAGGTTCCAAAATGAATCGCGATTGAATCGTTCCCAAACAAAGTTGAATTAATAACCAGTCTGGCTGAGACGTCAGTCAACGGCGAGTTAAATCAATAATATATGGCGCATTAATTAATAATTACCGAGAAACTTAACGGTAATCTAATAACCGATCCATAAGAGGCTAGAACATGACAATAATGCTATCCATCAGCTGTATACTCGTATGGTACCAATAAGATAATCGTTACCATCAACAACATATGATTTGCAGGGCAACGCCACGGATTTGTGTCGGCTGGGGGGGGGGGAGGCAAACCCAAGTCAGGGGCCCATTTGAGAAGGGGGCTCTCCTGTTATTATCGTGGGGGCCTCAATAAAATATTCCCGACTGCCATCCTAGGGGCCTCCTCGGAATTAAGTTGTGCTTTTAGAATCCTTCTCTGAAGTATCCCATGAACAGCTTTTCCGGTTATTTCGAAAGGGTCTCTGTGGAGCCTATATCGGTTGTCTTTTTAGGGGCATCTTGGGAGCTTGTCTCGGCTGTCTTTTCGTGGCCTTCTTGGTTCTTGTGGCGGCAATCTCTTAGGGGCTATTTGGAGCTTGTGTGGGTTGTTTTTAGGGTCTTCTTGGAGTTTGCCTCAATTGTATTTTAAGGGCCTCCTTGGAACTTGTCACGCTTATCTTTGAGGTGCCTCCTCGAACATCTCCCAGTTGTTATTATAATGAGCGAGTCTAAACTAATTCCCATGGTCTATGTATTGTATAACTGCTCAGTATTTAGGTATATTTGCGAGGGGTCTCCCTTTGTTTGTATGGGGCCTCCTTAAATGTCGGGGGGGGGGGGGGGGGGCAATGTTTGACCGGGGGCGATGTTGGCGATATGCTACGAAATACCTTACGTAACAGTTACGTTATTTAAATACTGTTTGGTAGTACGCTACGAAATGCTTCGATTACGCTACGGAACGATTTCTTGAGTTACGTGTTACGAAGAGCGATACCGTAGCGTAACGCAGGCCATTGCTGGCCATCGGTACTCGGCAGCTGTCACACCAGCACAACTGTCACTGTCGTCTGTCCGTCTGTCCGGCCGACCGTCTGTCCGTCTGTCCGTCTGTCCGGCCGACCGTCTGTCCGTCTGTCCGTCTGTCCGTCTGTCCGTCTGTTCGTCTGTCTGTCCGTCTGTCCGTCTGTCCGTCTGTCCGTCTGTCCGTCTGTCCGTCTGTCCGTCTGTCCGTCTGTCCGTCTGTCCGTCTGTCCGTCTGTCCGTCTGTCCGTCTGTCCGTCTGTCCGTCTGTCCGTCTGTCCGTCTGTCCGTCTGTCCGTCTGTCCGTCTGTCCGTCTGTCCGTCTGTCCGTCTGTCCGTCTGTCCGTCTGTCCGTCTGTCCGTCTGTCCGTCTGTCCGTCTGTCCGTCTGTCCGTCTGTCCGTCTGTCCGTCTGTCCGTCTGTCCGTCTGTCCGTCTGTCCGTCTGTCCGTCTGTCCGTCTGTCCGTCTGTCCGTCTGTCCGTCTGTCCGTCTGTCCGTCTGTCCGTCTGTCCGTCTGTCCGTCTGTCCGTCTGTCCGTCTGTCCGTCTGTCCGTCTGTCCGTCTGTCCGTCTGTCCGTCTGTCCGTCTGTCCGTCTGTCCGTCTGTCCGTCTGTCCGTCTGTCCGTCTGTCCGTCTGTCCGTCTGTCCGTCTGTCCGTCTGTCCGTCTGTCCGTCTGTCCGTCTGTCCGTCTGTCCGTCTGTCCGTCTGTCCGTCTGTCCGTCTGTCCGTCTGTCCGTCTGTCCGTCTGTCCGTCTGTCCGTCTGTCCGTCTGTCCGTCTGTCCGTCTGTCCGTCTGTCCGTCTGTCCGTCTGTCCGTCTGTCCGTCTGTCCGTCTGTCCGTCTGTCCGTCTGTCCGTCTGTCCGTCTGTCCGTCTGTCCGTCTGTCCGTCTGTCCGTCTGTCCGTCTGTCCGTCTGTCCGTCTGTCCGTCTGTCCGTCTGTCCGTCTGTCCGTCTGTCCGTCTGTCCGTCTGTCCGTCTGTCCGTCTGTCCGTCTGTCCGTCTGTCCGTCTGTCCGTCTGTCCGTCTGTCCGTCTGTCCGTCTGTCCGTCTGTCCGTCTGTCCGTCTGTCCGTCTGTCCGTCTGTCCGTCTGTCCGTCTGTCCGTCTGTCCGTCTGTCCGTCTGTCCGTCTGTCCGTCTGTCCGTCTGTCCGTCTGTCCGTCTGTCCGTCTGTCCGTCTGTCCGTCTGTCCGTCTGTCCGTCTGTCCGTCTGTCCGTCTGTCCGTCTGTCCGACCGACCGTGGCCGACTGTCGCGTCTGAGGGCAGAGCTCGGCAGCCCACCGGCAGACGGATGGTCATTGGCCACCGTTTCTCAGCACAGGCAACGTTCTGGTCATTGTCCACCGTTTCTCAGCACAGGCAACGTTCTGGTCATTGTCCACCGTTTCTCAGCACAGGCAACGTTCTGGTCATTGTCCACCGTTTCTCAGCACAGACAACGTTCTGGTCATTGGCCACCGTTTCTCAGCACAGGCAACGTTCTGGTCATTGGCCACCGTTTCTCAGCACAGGCAACGTTCTGGTCATTGGCCACCGTTTCTCAGCACAGGCAACGTTCTGGTCATTGGCCACCGTTTATCAGCACAGGCAACGTTCTGCCGTGGCGGCTCCGGCACATCAACCGGGCCATGTGTTGTCGCCCGGGGCGATTTACGCTCGCCGAGCGGCGGCCGCCTGGTCCGACGGACTCCATTGGTCACACCTTACTGTCACAGATGGTCAAACAGCCGGACACGGACAGTCACACAGCCTTACACCGACAGTCACACCCGACTGTCACAGACGGTCAAACAGCCTGACACCGACAGTCACACAGCCGGACACCGACAGTCACACAGTCTGACACCGACAGTTACACAGCCTGACACTGACAGTCACACAGCCTGACACCGACAGTCACACCCGACTGTCACAGACGGTCACACAGCCTGACACCGACAGTCACACAGCCGGACACCGACAGTCACACAGCATGACACCGACATTTACACAGCCTGACACCGACAGTCACACAGTCTGACACCGACAGTCACACAGCCTAACACCGCCAGTCACACAGCATGACACCGATATTTACACAACCTGACACCGACAGTCACACAGTCTGACACCTCCAGTCGCACAGCCTGACACCGACAGTCACACAGTCTGACACCGACAGTTACACAGCCTGTCAGCGACAGTTACACAACATGACACCGACAGTCACACCCGACTGTCACAGACGGTCGCACAGCAAGACACCGACAGTTACACAGCCTGACACCGACAGTCACACAGTCTGACACCGACAGTCACACAGCCTGATACCGCCAGTCGCACAGCCTGACACCGACAGTCACACAGTCTGACACCGACAGTCACACAGCATGACACCGACAGTCGCACAGCCTGATACCGCCAGTCGCACAGCCTGACACCGACAGTCACACAGTCTGACACCGACAGTCACACAGCATGACACCGACAGTCGCACAGCCTGACACCGTCCTTGGCAGCCGCAGCTTGGCAGCCACTCCAGAACTAAAAGGGCTAGAAAGACGCGGTAAAACGTTCGAAAGCTCTCAACAAAGACATTCGAAGTTACTTGGGGGTAGTATTAAGCTCAGGTCAATATTGAGGTCACCAGAGGTCATCAAAGGTCAGATTTGTCAGTTTTAGGACTTCGCTTCGAACACCCCAAATATATCGGGAATTGTGATGGATAGGAACAAACGAGAGAAAAAAATCAAAGCTCTTGAAAAATGCAATCGCGTTTGGTGTCCTTTTCCCCCAAAAAAACGTTTGTTCGTCAATAACCTTGTATCGGTTAAACATAGGGCAATGATGTTAACACCATCGTGTTGGTCTCGTCAAGGCGCTTCGAAACATATCAATTGTGACCTGGTTAGGTTAACTTCAAAATTTGACCTCAGGTCAAGGCCATTTAGTGACCCAGGTAGGTCATGTTGTATATGGGGCGACGCGACTTGACGAGACAAACACAGTGGTGTCATTTGCACGTCTCTATCTGTATTATATCAAGAGTTATTGGCAACAAAAGTGTTGGTGATCTCAGATGACTTCAGCTGACTTTGCAGAGGGCACTGAGCGTCATTTGCACCTGGGTCATCAATAATGAGCTAAAATAACATGATTCTGAAATAGTTGGTCTGATCCAATGCATATTTTCTGAATAGGATGCATTTGTATATTTTCCCATTGACTTATAATGGGGAGGTCACGAAATTGACCTGACCTTTGGTCACCGGTACAAGACAAAAACGAGATAAACGAATTGTAGGTCCTTACGACCTTATGAAATCCTGCAAGTTTCAAATATATCAGACAAAGACTGCGGCTTTGGCACGACCACAAACATTTTGTTTAGGTAAGGTCACTTGACGTGACCTGGTGACCTGACCACAGATGACCTGATGTCAAAACTTTCACACAATGTGGGTAATTGATGCCCGAATAGCTGTACCAAATTTGGCGGCGCTGCGCGACGCTGTTTTCCCGCTATTCCCGAAAATATCAGGGGGAGAGGAACATGACCCCCTCCAGGGCGAGGGTTAATGCAAACATTCATCGGGATTTAAACATTTAGTTCATAATAATGTATTTGCCAGACTAACAAACATGCTACTTTAGCCCCTCCAAATAACATAATATCAAAGTTCCACCGACGACTGTACCGTGACCGCGGGCGCAGTTAGGCGATCCCAAAGTAGCTTTGTAAAAAAAAGAGAAGTTTATGACAGTGGGATTGGCTTGCGAGTGTTCCGGCATCTTTGTTTAATTGCGGGTCGGAATAAGAGCTACATACCTCAGTCTGCCGCAAGTTCCCAACTAAAACAACATGTTTCCGACGCTCGTGACGCTCTCTGCTAGTTTCAACAACTAGCTCGTCACGCAACGGGCTGAAAGGTCAAAAGTCCATCAAATCCGACCGGGCTGCGGCAGTTGTTCTGGTGCTATTTTCGCCAGCCAATCTCTGCCGGCCGTGTAGCGTGCGGCGTTCCGTTCCGTTGCCCGGACAATGGTCTCAATATCCTCTTGGATCTCCTTGTGCACTATAGTATACATGAGTTGAAAGGCTTTGCGATCCCATTTCTTTCTTGGGAGACTGCGCCAGAGACGTATATGCCGTTAAAGGAATAGTTCACCTTCAACATTAGTTTTAAACTGAGATAGCAGTTTTGTAGCCCGTGTTGGGAAACCCCTATCTGCAAGTTTTCTTGACTGAAAAGACTCTCCAGCCGAATATATTTGAGTTTTTGGCGAAGGAATGCGGTGCTGGCGAAATAATGTTGTACTGGTTCTAGCCCGAGCAGAGGCTATACCATCAGCCAATCAGCTTGCAGCTGGTGCTAGCAAGCGAATCGCCGGCCGCCGGTTGGCACATCTCCAATGCGAGTCTATCTTTACGCGACTACTTTCGAATCTGATTGGCTGAACCATTTTTTTACATTCGCGTGACGTCAGGACTCTGACTCAGAGAGTATGCATATAGTTTTGATAAACAATACAAAATACGGCCTTCTGTCCTGAATCGGCGCGATATAAGGCCATTTTTGACAATATAAAAATAAATTGTATTAAAAAATATAATCAAATCGTGTTGTGTAAAAAAAATTACAAGGTGAACTATTTCCTTTAATTGATTCAATGTCGGTCACCTGGTGTCGAAAGTGACACTTCCATATCAAAACTCTGCCACCAGAGCCCTTTCGATTTAGTCATGGCAGCCCGGCGGACGCGCGCAGGTGAGTCTCCTGCAATACCAGTTTGATGTTTGGTAAAGTAAGCAATTACTGGTCAGATATGCTGTGCGCCCTCACTGGCATTGAAGTAACGTTGAACAATAAGCAATAACGATGCCTGCAGCTTTTTCCTATTTTCTCTAAAACGGTGTAGAATTCGGTTGTATACTGTAGTACACATCAGGACTCGGGACAACATTTTAGTTCGAAGGATTTTGTATTTAATCTGTCGTACATATTTTTTGTTCACATGTAGATTAGCAGAATATCTGTCGTACCTAAATAGACACATTGCTTGTGCCTGAGCAATAGCAAATGTTACTTTCAGTTTCATTTGTATACTATAGTATCCTTCAGACCTTCGTCACTTCCTCGTTTGTATACTATAGTGCACATTTAGGGTTTCAGCACTTCTTTCTTTGTATACCATAGTATACATTCAGGACTTCGTCCGTCTGAGGGGGTCCCAGTCGGCCTGAGGAACCATTGTTCGGAAATCGGCCTGAAGGTTCCCCTGCTGGCCTGAGGGGGCCTCAGTCGGCCTGGTCGACCTGAGGGGACCCTCGGTCGACTAGGGGGCCCTCCGCCGGCTTGAGGGGCCCTTGGTCGGCCTGAGGGGGCCTGGTCGACCTGAGGGGCTCTTCGGTCTAAGGGACTCTTTGTCGGCCTGGATGGCCTCTGTCAGGTTGGAGGAGCCTCTGTTGGCCTGGATGGGAACTCGGTCGGTCTGAGGGGCCCTCGGTCGACTTCAGGGGCCGTCCATCGGCTTGAGGGAACCTCGGCCGGCTTGAGGGGCCCTTGGTCGGCCTGAGGAGCTTTTGTTCGGGACCCTTGGTTGACCTGGTATGGCCCTCGTCTGGTTTGAGGGTGCCCTTGGTTTAAATGAGGTTGCCCTCGGACTGCCTGAGCCCTGAGGCGCCTTCTGTCGGTCTGAGGGGCCGCCACTCCTCAGTCGGCCTGAGAGGCCATTGGTCGTTCTAGGATGGCCTTCGGATGGCCTAGGGAGGCGCTTGGTCGGCCTGAGATGGCCCTCAGCCGGCTTGAGAGGGCCCTCGACCGGCTTGAGAGGGCCCTCAGGCTGCATGAGGGTGCCCTCGGTCTGCCTGAAGGGCCCACATTCGGCCTGAGATGGACCTTGGCCGGCCTGAGATGAACCTTGGATAGTCCAAATGGCCCTCTCCTGAGGGAGCCCTCGGTCGGCTTGAGGGGCCCTTGACCGGCTGAGGGGCCCTTCGGTCGGCTCAAGGGGCCTTCGATCGGCCTGAGGGTGGTGCACTCAGCCGCCCCTAGGGGACTTCGATCGACCTGAGGTAGCCTTTGGTGGGCCTGAGTGGACCTCGGTCGGCCTGAGGGTGCGCTCGGTCGGTCTGAAAGGACTTCAGTCAGCCTAAGGGGCACTGAACTGGCCTGAAAAAAAACGATCGGTCAGCGTGAGGGACCCTCGTTCAAACTGTGGCGTCCTCGGTCGGCCTTAGATCGTCCTTGGCCGGTCTGTAGGGATCCCTGCTAGGCCCTTCAAGACCGATCTTCCAAGGCCTCGATGGGCCCAACAGACCCATAGAGACATGGGTGGAGCTTTTGCAAGAAAGTTGGTGGGACAAAATGTAACTTTGCCTGGTTGTTTTGCTTGGTTGAGTTGAAAATTACCATTTTAATGCCGGATGACCTAATCTGACAAGAGTTGGTAGGGTAAAACACAAAGTTGGTGGGGCAGTGGCCCTACCATTTGAATAGGAACCTCCACCCGTGCATAGAGTTTTTAAGGTAGACAAGAACCGTTTCAACCTTCAGGATACTTTCCCTTCCTTCAAATCACGACTTAAAAACATGTCGGATCTGAGATTAACTTTTTATTTTCATCCCGCGCGAACAGAGTATTTTCATTATTTACCCAACCCCCAGCACAACAACATTTGTTTCGCTCGGGTAGGGGTAAAAGACCCTCAGTCTTGGAAAGGGGCACTGACGCTCCGGGGGCCCATAAAACTGGCCGCGGGTACTACCTTGGCGAAATCCTGGGTACGCCTACGGCCCTCTCAGGCCATGCATGGAGTGCCGGGGGCGAAAACCGTGCTGTGATGACGCCAGAAGATGGTTTATTTATTTATATTTATACACATCATGAGGTAGCTCTGTGAAACACGGCTATTCTGCACCTCGAGTCATAAAAGCATAAGCAGCGAACAATCTGGAGTCAGGCATTCACAGCAGGCGCACGATGTCACATTGTGTCACAGTATTTATGTATAGACATATCAGTCATCGTCACCAAACTGACTTCTTAAGAGCCATCTTCGCACCTCGCCTTTGAAAAGTGAGGGCTGCATATCACGCATGGCTGCTGGCAGGCCGTTGAATTTGGTCACGATAGAGTACAAAAACCTGCGCTTTCCCGACTCGGATCTTATCTGAGGGGTCACAAGCTGATCCGACTGCCTAGTGGAGCGATGGTGAATGTCGTGTCTGGTGATAAGACCATGAGCAAGTGTCTCTGGCTCAGATATACACCGGATCTTGTTCAGAAGTGTGAGGCCGTGATACAAAAACATATTCTCGGCTGTGAGCCATTTAAGCTCCCGTAGCACGTCACTGATGTGGTCGTACTTTCTGCGACCGGAGATGACTCGAGCTCCAAAGTTGAGTATTCGCTGAAGGCGACATAGCTGAGTTTTGTTGGTAGCTCCGTAGACGGTCACACAGTAGCGTATCAGGGAAATCACCAGCCCTTCCACAAGTCGGATCACAGTGGGCCGTGGCAGGCAATGACGACTGTGGCTGAGGCCACACAGTGTACCGGTACATCGTCGTACTAGGTCATCAATGTGAGCCGAGAACGTCATTCTCTGATCAAACACGACACCCAGATTCCGCACAGTGGGAGAACCGACGACAGTGGTTCCCATGAAATTGATGCTGACGGCCGGGAGCCGCTGAACGTTTTGACGAGAGCCGAGAACTATAAGCTGTGTTTTCTCTGCGTTAATTTTTAGGCCATTTTTGCCAAACCATCGGGAAAGCTGTAGAGACGAGTTTGCTCCATTGAAGTTACAAGGGAACCAACATCGCCAGCCTCCCAGAGATCAGAACCTGTGGTGTCATCCGCATATTGCACAATGTCCGCATCGATCGCATACAGAGGTAGGTCCTTGGCCATAAATCGAGTACAACAGGGGTCCCAAGCGGCTGAAGGGGGGGCCCTGGTAGGTGCGATTGGGGTTCAGCAGCGGCCGAGGAGGTAACACGCTCGCCAGATGGCGTCGAATAAGAAAAACTCCCTTGTGGTATGATCGGCCAGATAGCCTATTAAACCATACGCTCGTCAACACCGTAAAGACAGCAGCTTGCTAAGAAAGACGATCGTGCGGGATAACATTAAAACATTTCGACAAATCCAAAAGACAGGAAGAGACTTGACGTAACTGTGGCCCATTGCAGTAAAACACTTGTCAGTTACGGTAAGCAGTGCAGTGTCGGTGGAATGGTTTCCAGTCTAAAACCATGCTGACTAGAGAAAACAGATGTTGCCGATGAAAGTAATAAAATAGCTGCTCGTACACGACTGGTTCAGTGATCTTAGCGATAGTCCGGTAAAATCTGAATGGTCGTAGTTAGAGGTTTCTGTTATTTTGAGGATTTCTGAATAGGATGAACGATTGTCCAATTTCCAAGATCTAGGGACGGACCGGAGACGAGGGCTAGTTTAACGATGGTTGTGAGGAGAGCTAGCGTAGAGATGCTCGTGGACGACGCGATTCTACAACTTTCATGACGGAAGTTAGAAGGGTCAGAGGGATTGCCGGATTTGTAAATGGGGTGGATAATGGAGTGTTTCCAGGGATCAGGGATGTCAGATTGGGTGATGGATGTATTGACAATGTGCAGGACAACGCCACCGATAGCTGGGAATCCGGCCCTTTGTCGGCCTGAGTGGCCCTCAGTCGACCTGAGTGGCCCTCGGTCGGCCCGAGTGGCCCTCGGTATGCCTCAGGGGACCTCGGTCGGCGTGAGGGCCCCTGAGTGGGCCCGAGGGACCCTCGGTTGGCCTGAGTGGCTCGAGGTATCAATAAAATATGCACAAAATAATAGGCCTAGTCCAGTACCAAAAATATTATCATTCGAAGCTGGGCAAGATACAGGTAAGATGCTGGAACACTGTCAACACTAAGTGTACAAAATGCACATTGCAGGTCCCTTAGGGTACTCTCCATGCGGCTGACAAGCTGATCTGCAGATCTGCTTTGCGACCGGTTACCAACACCTGAGTGTCGTCTGCGTACTGAGTTATCAGGACGCCACTCTCAGTGTACAGGCATATGTCATTTGCGATAATTGTGAACATTAAGGGTCCTAGGGCAGTACCCTGATATACCCCAATCAGATTTGGCTGTTTGGCTGAGTTCGGTTCATTCGGGGGTCAAAACGAAAGTCGGTCGGCTCTTTTTAAGTTCAGCACCCATTGCGCATGCGTAATGACCTGTATACTATAGTATACATCAGGTCTTGAATTCCTGAAATTCTGTACGTGCCCCCTTTGGTCGAAAAAAATGAATGATTTTTTGATTTTTTAAGAGAAAAATGGTGAAAATATGCCCTTTTAAAAATATAGTGGACTAAATCCGGTGAGTTTTTTGTGGGGGTACTTTATGCCCCCTGAGCAAAACAATGCAGTAAATCTTGGGTACGCCGCTGTCAGGGAGCTATCTATGGACGGCATGACGTCATCAGTGCAGCTCTAACGCTTCAAGGTCAGTCTGGGGCCGGCTGGAAGCCGCACCACTCCCGGCCGGGCCGTGAATGGCATGGCTTGGTACGGGAGTACAGCGAACAAAACAGCCCACGGTGTGCGTCAGCAGCGACCGGCCGCGTCGTGGCAACGGACGTGACGTGACGTGACGATGTCGAACGTGACAACACGTCACGTGTAACACACGCGCCGTCACGCCGCAGGTTGGCTGGACTGGAATGCCACTCTGGATTGGCTGCGTGCAGCCGAGGGGACCACGGGACTAGAATAACAATAAAACGGCGATTGTATAGGTGGCAAGAAGTAACTTCAAGGTTTGTCCGCTCGACTCGACTTGTTCGATTCTTCTCTGAAGGTGGATATTGTTCTGCGAAGGAAAATGCGTCTGCCGAGAGCCGGCCGACCGTTTGTGAAGTATTCCTGTCTTGCCCCACTCCAGGGTTAAAAAAAATGTTTCGTGGTTGTCGTCCAAATTAAGACCGGGTTGGTGGTTGCCGTCCTGCGATATTGAAATTCATAGTGAAAAATGTGCGCAATTGGTGTCATTATACACCCTAGTGCACTATCAATGCTGCCGGACTTTTTGCTGACTTCAATATTGAGCAGTACCCGAAAGCAGAAAACGGGATGTCGATACATTGATCGAAAAATTTGACGTGCAAATATGCACATAGAGCTAATTCCATTGCCGCATTGAGCGTCTCCCTGCCATCATTGGTTCGGAAAATAACCACTAACCAGGATGGGCATTGGACAAATATTGCCACCCCCCGTCAATGGCGTTCGGCTGAGACTCCAGTCAAAAGCGAGTTGTGTCTGTACCTGAGTTTGCGTTGTTCATATGCCCCTGTGACTTCTCACAACCATCGTCACAACTTCAGCGTGGAATTCGTCACTGCACAAGTTTGGACAAGGATTCAGCGCGTCGCACAGCTCACTGTACTTCCCCAGCGCCACTCGCGCGCAGCGCACTGAATGACTGAAGGGATCAATGTGTTAAAAATAGTTGAAATAGTAATGTCGGGACGGCTGGGCGGGAGTTACTCTGGACGGACCACCCGCAGTGTCCGCCGGCCGCCGCGCCGCGGACAGGGAGGGGGCAGGAAGGAATGCCGCTTGGATGGCCGTTGGTGGTACGTGGGACCGGGGACTGGTCAGAACAATGAAAGGGTAAGACCGGAAGGGACGCGTTTGCTGATACCAGTAA
>JAXIVJ010011376.1:40000-43771 GCA_036785665.1 Chirona hameri
TGCCGGGATGGTCTGGAGACGGTATACTGGCACAGTGTAGTCTCCTCCCGGCGGAGTGCCGGGCTGGTCTGACACGGTATACTGGCACAGTGTAGTCTCCTCCCGGCGGGGTGCCGCGCTGGTCTGACACGGTATACTGGCACAGTGTAGTCTCCTCCCGGCGGGGTGCCGGGCTGGTCTGCCACGGTATACTGGCACAGTGTAGTCTCCTCCCGGCGGGGTGCTGCGCTGGTCTGACACGGTATACTGGCACAGTGTAGTCTCCTCCCGGCGGGGTGCCGCGCTGGTCTGACACGGTATACTGGCACAGTGTAGTCTCCTCCCGGCGGGGTGCCGGGATGGTCTGATACGGTGTAGTCTCCTCCCGGCGGAGTGCCGGGCTGGTCTGACACGGTATACTGGCACAGTGTAGTCTCCTCCCGGCGGGGTGCTGGGATGGTCTGACACGGTATACTGACACAGTGTAGTCTCCTCCCGGCGGGGTGCTGCGCTGGTCTGACACGGTATACTGGCACAGTGTAGTCTCCTCCCGGCGGGGTGCTGCGCTGGTCAGACACGGTATACTGGCACAGTGTAGTCTCCTCCCGGCGGGGTGCTGCGCGGGTCAGACACGGTATACTGGCACAGTGTAGTCTCCTCCCGGCGGGGTGCCGGGCTGGTCTGACACGGTATACTGGCACAGTGTAGTCTCCTCCCGACGGGGTGCCGGGCTGGTCTGACACGGTATACTGGCACAGTGTAGTCTCCTCCCGGCGGGGTGCTGCGCTGGTCTGACACGGTATACTGGCACAGTGTAGTCTCCTCCCGGCGGGGTGCCAGGCTGGTCTGACACGGTATACTGGCACAGTGTAGTCTCCTCCCGGCGGGGTGCTGTGCTGGTCTGACACGGTATACTGGCACAGCGTAGTCTCCTCCCGGCGGGGTGCCAGGATGGTCTGGAGACGGTATACTGGCACAGTGTAGTCTCCTCCCGGCGGGGTGCCGGGCTGGTCTGACACGGTATACTGGCACAGTGTAGTCTCCTCCCGGCGGGGTGCTGCGCTGGTCAGACACGGTATACTGGCACAGTGTAGTCTCCTCCCGGCGGGGTGCTGCGCTGGTCAGACACGGTATACTGGCACAGTGTAGTCTCCTCCCGGCGGGGTGCTGCGCTGGTCAGACACGGTATACTGGCACAGTGTAGTCTCCTCCCGGCGGGGTGCCGGGATGGTCTGACACGGTGTAGTCTCCTCCCGGCGGAGTGCCGGGCTGGTCTGACACGGTATACTGGCACAGTGTAGTCTCCTCCCGGCGGGGTGCTGGGATGGTCTGACACGGTATACTGACACAGTGTAGTCTCCTCCCGGCGGGGTGCTGCGCTGGTCTGACACGGTATACTGGCACAGTGTAGTCTCCTCCCGGCGGGGTGCCGGGATGGTCTGACACAATGTAGTCTCCTCCCGGCGGGGTGCCGGGCTGGTCTGACACGGTATACTGGCACAGTGTAGTGTCCTCCCGGCGGGGTGCCGGGATGGTCTGACACGGTGTAGTCTCCTCCCGGCGGGGTCTCCTCCCGGCGGGGTGCCGGGCTGGTCTGACACGGTATACTGGCACAGTGTAGTCTCCTCCCGGCGGGGTGCCGGGCTGGTCTGACACGGTATACTGGCACAGTGTAGTCTCCTCCCGGCGGGGTGCTGCGCTGGTCAGACACGGTATACTGGCACAGTGTAGTCTCCTCCCGGCGGGGTGCCGGGCTGGTCTGACACGGTATACTGGCACAGTGTAGTCTCCTCCCGGCGGGGTGCCGGGATGGTCAGACACGGTATACTGGCACAGTGTAGTCTCCTCCCGGCGGGGTGCCGGGCTGGTCTGACACGGTATACTGGCACAGTGTAGTCTCCTCCCGGCGGGGTGCCGGGATGGTCTGACACGGTATACTGGCACAGTGTAGTCTCCTCCCGGCGGGGTGCCGGGCTGGTCTGACACGGTATACTGGCACAGTGTAGTCTCCTCCCGGCGGGGGTGCTGGGATGGTCTGACACGGTATACTGACACAGTGTAGTCTCCTCCCGGCGGGGTGCTGCGCTGGTCAGACACGGTATACTGGCACAGTGTAGTCTCCTCCCGGCGGGGTGCCGGGATGGTCTGACACAGTGTAGTCTCCTCCCGGCGGGGTGCCGGGCTGGTCTGACACGGTATACTGGCACAGTGTAGTCTCCTCCCGGCGGGGTGCCGGGATGGTCTGACACGGTGTAGTCTCCTCCCGGCGGGGTGCCGGGATGGTCTGAGACGGCGCAGTCCTTTCGGTATTGAGACGCGATATAATCTTTGGTCACGATAGTATCTCCCATGGTGGTCAGATGTGGCAAAGTATCCTCTCGATGGTCAAACTCCCGAGTCCCGGAGGTCGGAGACACGGTACAATCTCCTCAAACTCCTGAGTCCTGGGGGTCAGAGACACGATACAATATCCGCTCCTCTCTCGTTTGCATTGCTGGGATAGACTGGTAGGACTAATTACTCCCAGTTTGTCTCCATTAAAATAGGACAATTGCCGAATGCCTACACGGCGCCATGTTGCCGTTACATGTAGTGTTTCTGATGCGCTATATCGTCTGCAGGGTACGAGTGCACTGTGCGGGAGATCAACCTGCAGGCGCACGTGCCCAGGGTGGGGATCGACCTCCAGCCTGCGTTCGAGGTCGTCGTCACTGCCTACTATAGCCGCGGTAAGAGGGTTGTCTACCTGGTCCCGGCACGCAGATATCGGCCAGAGACTCCCAGCTAGAGATCTGACGAGAATACTTCTGAGCAAAACCTCTAATTTGCAGTGAAGCATGCAAATTCGAGTGCAGTGCAGTTGCATGCCCTGCTAAATGATTAAATGCTGAAGTTTAAGCTGACAAGGTAGGTGTTGGTAGCAGTTTTGGTGCTCATTTTTGCTGCTCAGAATTGTCGTGTTATTGTACCCTTCACTTGACGACACTGCGTTGGCAACAACTTCACACTACATACAGTGCGTACTGCCAAGACCAGCACCGCTGCTGCTTTGAACAGCCGGCTGGTCTGGTATGACGTTGGTCGAAGGTTGCATGCTTATGCGTGTCACGTTGGCGGGTATTTCACATAGTTGATGCAAACCTGACCTGACCGGCATCGCTTATCGCTGCTGAACAAGTCAACACGTTCATCGATCGAGCTGCCTTGCGAAATCAGTCGCACAATCATCCGCCGCCCGCCTGTCTGTCCTGACCATTGGACTGTGCGTGCACAGCTGTAACCACCAAGATGACTGGACCAACCACGGTGTAGCCGCGAGGCCTGTTATCGCTTCTGACGCTGGCTGACGCTGACGCTGGCTGACGTTCTGAAGTTCTGACGCTGGCTGACGCTGACGCTGGCCCGGTTTTCTATAGAGCTGTTTATGGGCTGCGGGGCCGGCCGGTTCATGTGTCTGAACCGGGACGCACCGGAGCAGACGGAGCGCTGCATCAGTCAGAGGCTAGTCTGCGACGGCTACCCCAACTGCGGCTTCGTGGATAACCAAGACGAGTACAGCTCCACGTGCAGTCACCGGCCGGGCACGCTGACCGGTGAGAGGCGGGACGGGGTGGGAGGGGACGCGACGGCTACAGTCACCGGACGGGCACGCTGACCGGTGAGAGGCGGGACGGGGCGCAATGGACCAGCCTTTAAAATCAGGGGTACGCCGTACGACCCGTCTAGCGGACGACTATTTATCACTTGCAAATTGATATATAAGATCATGATAACGTGAATGTATTGCCACAT
>JAXIVJ010011378.1:0-42500 GCA_036785665.1 Chirona hameri
TTTTTTAAAATAGCATTGGGCTGCAAAATGGATATCTCGGAGTTGTTAAATTTTGGTTTTTGCCCCCCCCCCCCCCCCCAAAAAAAAAAATCATTTTTTAAAGCTATAGAAAAAAGGTGAAATATTTCGAAAAACACATGGTAAATTCCTAAACAAAATCTTAAAACCATATCACCAATTTTGACTGACTTATGGCTTCTAAAGTACTTGGGTAACTCATGACGTTTTGTAATGTGATTTATGACCGGGCGCGAACAAATTTAACGGTCACCGCTGCATGTCTGAGGGAAAACTGGCCACAAACATGTTTTTTATATTTATCAATTTCAAATTTTGACCATATGTTGACCTGACCGTGACCTGAGTTTTAACTAACTTCCCATAACCCTATTTGTTACAGGGGGGCGGATTCCGCACCCCCCCCCCCCCCCCCCACCCCCATCATCTTTTTCGAAGATATCTCCAGAACGGCTGGGAGCAGGCCCATTAAATTTTGGGACTTTTCCCAAAATAGATTTTCACATATGGTGTCAAAACTTTGAGTTCTTAACTTGAACAGAGGCGGTTCCATGGCACGGTTTTGGGAGGGTTCGGTGGCGACATTTGGGCGATAATACGGAAAATGCGATCTTCACGGTGTCTTCCTAGCTGCCTCAAGTATGAAGGAGTTACATCGGTTTACGGTGATTGCAACAAGTGAAAATTGGTTGATGTTGATGAAATATCATAAAAATTGCATGGCAGAGGCGGTTTCAGGGGCTTGGAAAGGGGGGTTTCCAGGAAGTATCAATGCTTGGCGGGAAGCCAATAGAGCAATGTCAGATGGCATTTATAGCTATCAAGATGTAAAAAGGTAGCTTCTCCTTCCATTATTTGCAATAATTTATTGCATATAGAGTTGCAGGGGACGTGTTTCAGGTACATGAAAAAGGGGGGTGACTGGCATGGTGATGACGATATGCCAGCGATTACGACGCAATAGACGGTTAGCTTATAATGTTATATGCACATATGAGCCAGGAGAGGAAATAAAGTTTTTTTTTTGTGCAGAGGCGCGCTCAGGAATGGAAGAAAGGGGGTCATATTATTGCAAAGAAACTAAGATGCATGGGGCTACAATGACCTAACATACTGCAGTTTTCGGATGAAACACGCACCACAGGGTACTCTACGAACGATTATAAGGTAATAGGCGAGTCCAGGTAGGGTAAAAATGGGGGTAAGCAATGTGAATTGAAGTTGTAAGTGAAATAGTCCACGGTTGACTAGTTAGTATCATACTAGCGGATACTATACTTATCAAAAGGTCTTGCGCCTCCCCAGATTGGATCATGGATACGCCTATGACGAAGTACAACATAGCAACTTGCCTGCGGTTAATATTTTTGTCCCTATTTTACCTCCCTTTTCACTAACCTGGTGCCGCCTATGGCAACAATATGATTTATAACTGTTTTGTCTAATGTCACAATAAACATACCATTTCATTTTATAAAAAAAAAACGTAAAAAATAGTTTGATTACGCATTCCTGATCCTACCAAATCCTATCGGTGTTTTTCACGAGGATCCTCACTCGGCCCACTCCTATTCCAGATTTTTGCCAATGACTTATCACTCTTTGCCCCAGAGGCGCACGTGGTGCAGTACGCTGACGATACCCAAATCCTGGTCTCAGGCAAAAAAAAATCCCTCCCTCAGCTAATTGCTACCATGGAAACAGGCTTTATCATCTCTCGACACCTGGTTCCCATTCCCATTGGTTTGAAAGTAAATACCGGGAAAAACAGAGCTTATTGTCTGTGGTTCCCGTCAAAATTGTCGTTGGCATGACCACGACCACTATTCGGGTCCGTGAGGAACATTAGTGGCGTGAGGGCCCCACGGTGATGAATCTTGGCGTACTGTTCGACAAGCGCCTCTCGTGGGACTCACACGTATCTGCCCTCGTCAAAACATGTAACGGTATCCTCATCGGCCTGACCCACGTGCGTCATCAGATCACTTCGTCTCTTCTTCTGTCATAGTCGACGCCCTTGTCATCTCGCAACGTCCGATACTGTTTGACGGTGTTCGGCAACGGCTCAGAGAAAAACATGCAGCGCTCCAAAAGATCCTAAATTTTGGCTTCCGCGCTGTCTCTGGCCGGCGTAAATTTGATCACATATCGGACGTGCGAGATGAACTGGGCTGGCTCACCGCCCGCAGCTGTACGAACTTCAATCCCTCAATCTTCTTCACAAAATTCGCACCACCGGGGGAACCACAGGCTCTCTGCTTCCCGGCTTTCGACAAATTCTGAGTTTCGAGCTAGAAGCACCACGCCAGGACGCTGATTTGGCCCCTCCCGCGCGTGAGAACCGAAGCCGGCAAGAGACGCTTTTTATACAGTGTAGCGCAGCGCTTACAGCGCGTTGCCGCCGGACCTGCGTGAGGCGTCATTAGCTTCTTTTAAACGTCCAGCTCCGTGATCTTTTACATGGTGTATGATGGGTGTCGTGTATGTTATGTCGGGGCGCTGTGTGAGTGTGTGTATGATCATGGAGTGTATTTTAGTTTCTAGTATGCATGTTGCTGAGTGTCGTTTTTAACATGTCTCTACCTTTTAACCATGACGCGACACTCAGAATAAGCCGTTGTATGCATCGGAGAGTGTTTTTACTGTCAATACATACATACATACGTTTACCCTCACCCCTATATTGAGTGACCTGCACACGCCTATTATTTTTTAATTTTTAAAAGTCACCGCCATTATCAATCTCCAATTCATCTCCATCGATTTCCGTTAGTTGTGTTAAAATCGTTTGATAAACAAGATAGCTGTGTTGGATCACAAATACCACTCAAATTTGTATTCCCCCCCCCCTGCCCTATAAAAAAAAAATGATTTTTTTTTATGTTTTAGAAATGTAGATCGTGTTGAGGGAAACCAAAACGCCGTTTCAATTTTGCAAATCGGACGGGTAGATCTTGAGATCTCCGGGGGGGGGGGCGGGAATCCGCCCCCCCCCCCCCTCCCCCTCCCTCCCCTGTTACAAGCCTGTTAGCCATGAGCCTGTTACAAATAGGGTTAAAATGAAGCCAGGTGGTAAACTGACTATCA
The DNA here is from genome assembly GCA_036785665.1 of Chirona hameri. Taxonomy (NCBI): domain Eukaryota; kingdom Metazoa; phylum Arthropoda; class Thecostraca; order Balanomorpha; family Balanidae; genus Chirona; species Chirona hameri. Next base: position 3,106 of record JAXIVJ010011378.1, read on the forward strand.
CTATCGAATTTTAACGTGTAAAAATAACCCATAAAACATATGTCTCATGACTTTCGTAAATATTGTGCTCATGGTGACCTCTTGTGACATTGATCCTTGACCTTGACTTTTGCCAATAATCTTAACTTTAGCACATGTGGAATATGTATTATACCTTTGAGAGCACTATGGGTGATCATGGTCGCAATCGAAGGCTTTGGATGGAAAGTACTTATGTCCCATGCACTCAAATACCTTGACTTTGACCTTTGACCTGACCGTGACCTGACATGTGACCCAATATGAACCTTTTGAGTATGCTTTAGTGTTTTTCATTGAGAGCTTTCGAATGCCGCATTGCACGTCACGCTGCGATTATTGGTTCCGAAGATCCCCCAGTCAAATGGCGTTCGGCTGGGGACCCCATGGCAAGGGCGGGTTAATTGTGTTGACAGAGGACAGTCAGAATGGACCAGTGTGGCTAAAGTTCCAAATTTATCTTGAAAATGACATATGTACCTACATGAAATATGCATCATAGTTTAAAAATGCCTACATAACTATTAACTATAATCACTTCATCGGCGTGGCATGACATGACATTCATTCATTAGTCATTTACGGCGTTCACTTTACGTCGTCCACTAACCGTCAATAGGGTTTGTCCCTATTACTGATTTACTTGGTTTAAGGTTTTGGAGTAATGTCCCAATACTAATCCATGCTTTTTTCCAGTTCATCTAAGTTCCAAAATATATGCTGAAAACTGGGTAAGTGAACATCTTTAACCCGCGATTGACTAGGGGGGGGGGGGGTTTAACGCTCCCTGATAACTTTTCGCAATAGCTGAAAAACTAATAGCGCTATAAACGTGAAACTTCGGGTACCTTCTTATGCATCATGTTTACGTCTTGTGTGCAAACATACAGGAAATGTTGTCGATTTTTTTTTTCTCTCGAGTTAACCCTATTTGTAACAGGCTCCTGGCTACCCCTATTTGTAACAGGGGGGGGGGCGGATTCCGCCCCCCCCCCCCCCGGAGATCTCGAGATCTACCCGTCCGATTTGCAAAAATGAAACGGTGTTTGCTTCCTCTCAACACGATCTACATTTATAAATAATAAAAAAATCTAAATTTTGGATAGGGGGGCAACAGGGGGGCAAAACGACAAATTTTAGTGGTATTTTTGATTCAACATAGCTTTCATGTTTATCGACCGATTTTAACACAACTAATAGGAATCGATAGAGATTGAATCGGAAATTGATATATGACGGTGACGTTTGAAAATTCAAAAATCATAGGCCTGTGCAGGTCACTCAATATGGGGGTGAAGTAAATGCGTAATAAAACCATTTTTTGATGTTGTTTTTTTATAAATGAAATGGTATGTGATTGAGACATTAGAAAAACAGTTATAAATCATAATTTTTGCCATAGGCGGTACCAGGTTAGTGAAAAAGGGGGGTAAAATTGGGGAAAAATATTAACCGCAGACATAAAGACATAAAGACATAAAAGAAAAGTGCAACAAAGAGCCTCTTGGGCCCATCCGAGGTTGCACCCCCCCCCCCCCCCCCCCCCCATCCCCCCCCCCCCCCTCCACCAGTCTCGCCCCTTCAAATCACCTTACTCTACCTGCATAAAAGAAGGCTAATCCCACGAGTATTTATGAACTAATCCCTTCTCTGTAAAGTATTTATCTAATCTAATTTTGAAGGAAGCAAGTGTCACTGCATCAGCGAATCCCCTGGTAGCATATTCCAATGTCCTACAACCCTTCTACTGAAAAATGACTGTCGTAGCCTAGTCCTACCTTGTTTCATAATGAGTTTATGCTGATGACCTCTACCTCGATTTTCCCTATTGAACTCAAACATACCCTTTAAATATCCAGAATGCTGACTATTTACAAATTTGAAGACTTCAATTAGATCTCCTCTTAGCCTTCTATATCTAAGTAAAAACATGCCCAATTTCCTTAATCTATCTTCATAAGGTAAACTACCAAGACAATTAATCATTTTTGTTGCCCTTTTTTGAACTCTTTCTAACAACCAGCAATCTTTCTCATATGTTGGAGACCAGGCTTGTACACAATACTCCAAATGTGGTCTAACGTATGCACAATACAGTTTTGTTATTACCTTTTCACTCTTGTAGGAAACATTTCTGTTAATGGCCCCTAGCATTCTAAGTGCCTTTTTCCTAGCTTCTACAACCTGGTCTGACGCTGATAGTCTATTGTTTACCACGACACCTAAATCTCTTTCCTTTTCAATCTGCTCCATTTTCTGCCCACCCATTTCATACCTATGTTTACTGCTAACCCGTCCAGCGTGCATAATCTTACATTTACTCAAATTGAATTTCATCTGCCATGCTTCAGACCACTCAACTAGCTTGTCCAGATCTGATTGAAAAACATCCTGATCATGTTTTCCTCTAATAATCCTGACAACTTTTAGATCGTCTGCAAATTTCAAGACTTTGCTGTCTATACTGTTCTCAATTGCATTCACAAATATTATAAAAAGCAATGGGCCCAGGACTGAGCCCTGTGGAACCCCACTGAGAACCTCCTTCCATTGTGATTGGCACCCATTCAATATAACCCTTTGCTGGCGTCCTGAAAGCCACGTTTCTATCCAATCCAGAATCTTGCCCCTGATCCCATGAATTTTAAGTTGCAACCCCAGTCTTGTATGGGGGACTTTGTCAAATGCTTTACTGAAATCAAGAAAAGCTACATCTAGCTGTTTACCCTGATCAACGCTATCTGTTGCAACATCCAAAAACTCCAGAAGATTAGTTAAACAAGAACGGCCCTTCCTAAAGCCATGCTGTGTATCCTTGATGAGTTCATTTTGCTCCAAGAATTCAACAATCTTATCTTTGATGATTGATTCAAGCACCTTGCAGACTAATGAGGTCAGACTAACTGGTCTATAGTTTTCCTCTTTACTTCTATCTCCCTTTTTATGAATAGGAACAACATTTGCTCTTTTCCAATCAAGTGGAATTTTACTATCTGCGAGTGATTTAGAAAATATTATGGCTAATGGAACCGACAACTCCCTTTCAGATTCTCTTAAAAGTCTAGCATGGATTTCATCAGGTCCTTCTGCCTTGTTAGGCCTTACTTTCTTTAGATGTTCTAGAACAAGTTCACTACTTATGCCACCTAGCTCTCCTATAGTCTCCTCTGTCTCTAGCTCAGGCTGAAGTGCTGCAATACTACTCTGGTCCTCGATAGTAAAGACAGATTGAAACTGATCATTAAGCACTTCAACCATTTCACTGTCCTTGCTAACTAACAGACAAGTTGCTACCCAGCACTATAAATATGTTACTGATCATAGATAGTTCCTTTTTGCATGTTGTACTTCATCATAGGCGTATCCAGGATCCAAACTAGGGCGGCGCAAGACCGTTTGATAAGTATATTATCCGCTATTATGATACTAACTAGTCAACAGTGACTATTTCACTTACAACTTCAATTAACATTGCTTACCTCCCTTTTTACCCTACCTGGACTCGCCTATTACCTTATAATCGTTCGTAGAGAAGCCTGTGGTGCGTGTTTAATCCGAAAACTGCAGTATGTTATGTCATTGTACGCCGATGCCTCTTAGTTTCCTTGCAATAATATGACCCCCTTTCTTCCATTCCTGAGCACGCCTCTGCAAAAAAAGACTTTATTCCCTTTTCTGGTCTCATATGTGCATATATTATTATAAGCTAAACGTATATTGCGCCGTTATCGCTGGCATATCGTCATCACCATGCCAGTCACCCCCTTTTTCATGTTCCTGAACGCGCCCCTGAAACTCTATATGTAATAAATTATGCAAATAATGGAAGCAGAAGCTATCTTTTACATCTTGATAGCTATAAATGCCCCTTACATTGCTCTATTGGCTTCCCGCCAAGCATTGAATACTTCCTGGAACCCCCCCCCCCCCTTTTCAAGCCCCTGAAACCGCCTCTGCCATGCAATTTTGTATGATATTTCATTAACATCATCTAATTTGCACTTGTTGCAATCACGGTAAGCCGATGTAACTCCTTCATACTTGATGCAGTTAGGAAGAAACCGTGAAGATCGCATTTCCGTATTTTCGCCAAATGTCGCCTCCGAACCCACCCAAAACTGTGCCCTGGAACCGCCTCTGTTCAAGTTAAGAACTCAAAATTTTGACTCCAAATGCGGAGTTCAATTCTATGAAAAGTACCAAAATTTCATGGGCCTGCTCCCAGCCGTTCTGGAGATATCCGCGAAAAACATGAGGGGGGGCGGAATCCGCCCCCCCCCCCCCTGTTACAAATAGGGTTAAGCGAGTTTAATGACGTCACTACACACGAGTTTTACACCAAATCAGCTACATTTTGCCAGGCCGTCAAATGCTACATTTGAAGCCAAATACAATCAAAAAACGCCAAAAGATAGAAAATTGCAACAGCTACAAACTGGCTATCTCGGATTTGTGAAAATTGTATTTTTTGACCCCCAAAAACTATACAAAAAACTTTTTGGGGTCGAATTATCACAAAATCAAAATTTGCTAAAATATTTAAAAACCGGAAGATATGTCAGATCTAGATATGAAGATATGTCGGATCCTACATCCCTAGCCTATAACTTGCACAGAACAGTTAAAATGTGCATCTAGCCAACAATAATCATCTGCTTAAACTTGCCCCCCCCCTCCCCAGTGGCCTTTGTTTGCCTCGACTGGGCGGGAGGAGGAGCAGGAACCGTGACTGGGGGGGGATTCCCCCTAGTTAACATGTTAGACGAGTCCCTGTCCCATGGCGCTTAATCCACGTACCAAACTTTTAAGTCCTCAATATGATGAAAAAATTATATGATAAGACATAGGCAACTACCACACCAAATTTCAAACTGATATCTCCACTGACTTATGACATCTAAAGTATGGGTAACTGAACCCTAAAGTATGGGTAACTCTTGTAAACTGAATCCACGGATCTGCGCCGACATAATCATCCATGACTGACTCGCCTTCACCGGACAGAAAAGCTGGACTTCACTAAGCTGACCAGGTGGTGGTGCCGCGACTTAAGCTTTGGCTTTTGCACCATCACCTGGACAATCATTGTCATCATCTCATCATAGCAATAAATGTTGTTGTTGTTGTTGTTGTTGTATGGGTAACTCATGACGTCATATTTTGTAATTGCGTTTTTTGGCTTTTATTGACTAGATACAGACAAATGCATGCCACCACTGTATTTCTGATACAAAACTGGTCTAGCAACATGCCTTTTTTGTTTAGATTTAACAATTTAAAATGTTGACCTTCGGTGACCTGAACTTGACCTGAAATTGACATGTACTTCACGTAAATGAAGTCAGGTGGTACAATGACTATCCCCATCGAATTATACGTGGAAAATAACTCATAAAACATGTGTTGCATGACTTTCGTAGATATTTTGAGCATAGTGACCTTTTGTGACCTGACCTTGACCTTGACCTTGTCCAAAAATCTCACTTTAGCTCATGCGGGATATGTATCATACCTTTAGCAGCGCTTTGGGTGAAACAGGTCGCAATCGAAGGCTTTGGATGGAAAGTATGGCCCATAAACTCAAATACGCCGATTTTGACCTTTGACCTGACTGTGACCTGACATTTGACATCGCTTTGACATTTTTAGCATGCTTTAGATTCGTCTTATTGAAAGCTTTCGATTTCCGTCTTGCGTGTCTCGCTGCGATCATTGGTTCGGAAGATAACCAGGGGGCGTTTAACGCCCCCCCCCCCCCCCCCACAGTCAATGGCGTTCTGCTGAGACCCCAGTCAATGCCGGGTTAACCCGCGAGTTACTGGGGTATATTTCATAACGCGACTTACTGGGTGACTTTAACCTCCCCGAGATCGTGTGGACGGCGTCATCGGACGGAGCAACCGTTAACCTACAGAAACGTACCAATAGAGCTGTTCGATTTATAGATGACTGCGATATGATAGGTCTTAAACAGTGGGTGTGCGAGCCTACCAGAGGTGATGCGACACTAGATTTGGTGTTCACCAGGCGACTGCCAACTAACGTCTACGTACGAGATAGCCTGCTGGTGTCCGATCACAAAGAGACGGTAGCCTCATGTACGGTATCAATGCATCAGAATCCTGTTGCTACAAGGCGTACTGCGTACAATTATAAAAGCGCCGACTTCAATGGTCTGCGCCGGAGTTTATTTTTGATCCCGTGGGTAATGCTGGACGACATGAGCGTCGATGAGTCAGTAGATACCTTTTACACACTGCTGAGCTCCGCCATCGCCGACCACGTCCCGACGGTGGTCCTCCGGCGCAGGGTGCCACCGTGGTTTGATAAGGCGGTGCGCACCGCCTTGCGTTTGAAGGAGGCCACCTATTGTCGAATGCGTCGGAACCCTATTCCCGAAACCAGGGCCGACTTTGTAAATAAAAGACGAGATTTTAAGTCGCAGTCAAATTGCAAATACTTTGAATACTTGCGAGGTTTAACCGATGCTTTTAAAACTAACCCCAAGCGATACTGGTCTTTTTTAAAATGTGTCACTAACAAATCTTGTATATCACCTGCGCTGCGTGCGACTGACGGTGAAATTGTGACAAAGGATCAGAACCGTGCTGAGCTGTTCAACGATACATTCGCCGCGAAATTCACTAACCCTGCTATTGCTGTTGTACCGGACGCACCTGTGTACCATATCGACGCTTTATCACAATTGCATGTATCCGAAGCCTCCGTTCGAAATGCCCTAAAATCTGTACCAGCCACCAAGGCCTGCGGACCAGACAATATCAGCGCCCGTATCATCGTTGAGTGTGCTGATGAACTAGTGATCCCTATTACCAAGATATGCAATGCCTCGATCAAGTCTGGCGTCTTTCCGAAGAGATGGAAGCGGGCGAATATCATTCCAATTTTCAAGAAGGGTGATAAAAAGTCTCCTTCAAATTATCGTTCAGTGTCCCTGCTTCCTCTCTTCGGAAAGATACTAGAGCGAGTAGTCTATGACGAACTACTTCGGCACGTGTCACCTGTCCTGTGTCATGAGCAGCATGGTTTTATCCGCCGCCGTTCGTGTGCTACTAACCTTGCTGTCTATCTTCGAACAGCGTGGGAAGCCATATCGGACGGATACCAGATGGACGCTATATATACAGATTATTCGGCTGCTTTTCAAAGCGTTAATCACTCGCTTCTAATTCATAAACTAAAACATTCCTATCATTTGAGGGATTCTGCCTTAAAATGGTTTGTCTCGTATCTGTCCGATAGGTGTCAGAGGGTCATCGTCAATGGCAAAACCTCCGACTGGAAACCAGTAACGTCTGGTGTTCCAGAAGGTTCTCTTCGCTCCACTTCTCTTTTCATTATTCATCAATGACATTCCACTTGAAATTCAGTCCGGCTGCCTTCTGTACGCCGATGACGTCAAAATATATCGCAAAATGACTTCCCCATCTGACGGACTACTGCTGCAACAGGATCTCGATCGTCCGGCAGCCTGGTCCGCCAGATGGGGACTAACTCTGAATCCCCAAAAATGCAAGTCGTTCACTATGACCCTTAGGCGCGCGCCCGTCCAGACAATATATTTCATTCGTGCTTCAAAACTCGAGCACGTTGGAGAAATTCGCGACTTGGGCATCATTCTAGACACCAAACTTACATTTGCTCCCCAGGTCACAAATGTTGTCAGAAGAGCCAATAGATCGCTCGGACTACTAATTCGCTCTTTTCAAACCGGTTCTCATGGTTCAAAGTTTAACATGAACGCTCTAGTGTGCGCTTACTTCTCCAACGTACGCTCAATTTTATAATATGGTAGCGTGATCTGGGCGGGCGCGGATGATTCCCACACAGTGCGGGTCGATCGAGTTCAACACAAATTTATAATTTGGCTTCTAAATAGTACTTTCTCTGGTCATACCACTTCTTTAGCATACTCAGACTTGTTACAACGCTTCCGGATACATTCATTATCAGCTCGTAGGATTCAGCATGACCTATTGTTCATCAGGAACATTTTCCACTCGAAATTAGATTCTCAAACTTTGCTAACAAGCTTTTCACTTCATGTACCCGCTCGATCGACCCGCACTCACAAGCTGTTACACGAGATCTGCTCCCGCGTTAACACCGTGAAAGGCAGTCAGTCTACTCTGCAGGGTACCTAGCCTAGTCAACTCTTTTTTAAACAGCGTCCCAGAGGTGGATTTTCTTGTAGATCATTTTAACACTTTTAGAAAACATGTCATCACTTATATAGCATATCTGTAACTCGTCTTTTACGGTCGCTGTTTTTATCTTGCATCATTTATCAGTTCACTTTGTATTGTTTGCACTATTTATATATTGCTAATGTTTCGATGTACTTTATGGAGTGATCGTGTTATCGGTTTTACTATGTGACTTCACCTGTCAGTGGGGGCGACCCTGTTGGTGATCTGCTTAATAAAATTAAAAATTAAATACTGGGGGGGGGCTATTTTTTGCCCCCCCCCCCCCCCTCGGATCTCCGGAACTACTGGACCGAATGTAAACATTCAAACGGAATTCGATAGCCCTGGGAAATGTATCGAGGGAAACATAATATTGTTGACCTCGGGTCACCGATGACGTCACAGGTCAGGTCAAGTACAAAATGTTTGACCGTGTCAAAAGGTCTCGATGGATGGAATTGTCGCGCAAAATTGCGATATTAAACGCATAAGCTGTCGATAAATCGGTATGATTCGTGTGTCTGACACGTTTAAGTTCCTTTCTTAGCTGTTTATGACATTGGGTCAGGTCAAGGTCATCCGAGGTCACGAGGTCAAACTGCAGATTACGGTCATTAGGCGTTGTAGCACATGTTTATGGGTTTATTTTTCGTCTAGAACGCGTAAAATTACCTTAGAACATTGTTTGTTCCATATTAATAGAAGTAAAAAGCAAAAATGGAAATGCGTTTTTTTATGCATAGGAATGCTGTGAGAAGATGTCGATTTTTGTCATTTAAAGGTCGTAACTCAGTCATTTTTGAAGATATCGACTTTAAATTTGGTACACATATTCACCGCATACGTTTCGATCACACATATTCCAGTTTTTGGATAATTCTGATTTTTTTCTTGAAAATTTTGTTTAAAAAAAATGTATTTGGATTTCTCAAAATTTCGAATTAAAAAAACTCAAAAATCCGAGATAACAGTTTGATATCCCGGTCTATTGTCAGTAATTTGATTTAAGACAATTGAGTTTATCTCAAACATCGTACCTTTGACAGCGTTTTCGCAAACCATTACTTTGCAACAAAAACCGAAGAACATGACGTCACTCTGACGTCATTCCCGGTTGACCTATCATAGCCTCATCTTTTTCCTTATGCCAACATGTGTAGAATTGATGTGAGAGAAGGTACTGAAAGTTCGGTGAGGATACCGGTGTTCATTTAGGAGTTATTGCAAAATAACGGGAGGGGGGGGGGGCAAAAAACAGCCCCCCCCCCCCCCCCAGTAAGTCGCGGGTTAAGCTGTGCGACTTTCAAAGATGGGATCAATATGGCAAAACTAGCAGTGATTGTGTCATATAAAAATGTGCATGCTTGTATTGAGAAATAGGCCTATTTGACCTGCGTCGGTTTCCGCTACTGTGTGTTTTCTTTCATTTTCAGCATTTCGCAGTGATCATGATACTTGTCATCGAAAGCTATTTTGTGTATATTTTTTAAAAATAAATTTAGTCCGAATGTTTTGTAATGGATGGATTTCCGAGGTCAGGATCCACGCTAAGCATAGCTTGTTGCGCAGGTCCTGACCCCACCACCCGATCGCGCAATTCCTGGCGTCCGGCAGAATTTAGAGACGAAAGTTTTACGTGCCCGACATACCTGGACACGGTCCGCCCCGCTCACTGAACTGACTGTTACCTGACCTTGAGTGCGACCGCTGCCACCGGCCGCAGGCCATCCCAGACAGGAGCAAATAGCGAGCGCCGAATATAATAATAATAGCGAGCGCGACACAAACCCGAGCTTCCACTACCGGGAAAGATCAGAAGTCCAGCGCTCTCCCACTGAGCTACAGGGGCGGACATCGAAAGTTATGTCATCGAAAGCTATGCTAATACCTATAATATAAAACATCGTTTGAGTTATTATTGTCATTATACACCATTTGTAATGGATCAGTTACAATAACTACATATGTATTGTATATGTAATGTGTGTGTATCTGGTCGTATGGCCTATAACAGGGGTGTAGGCTGTAGCTTCTCCAGAAAAGTTGGGGGGGGAGCTGGGAAAAAGCGCTTAAAGTACCATGAAAATCCACGCAAATACAGATGTATCCCCTGACTTGACCCACTTCCTCGTCCAAGTGGGTGGGGGGGGGGGGGGGGTTGAAGCCACCTCAACTGAATAGGATCCTACATCCCTAGCCTATAACTTGCACAGAACAGTTAAAATGTGCATCTAGCCAACAATTATAATATGTTTAAACTTGCCTCCCCCCCCCCCCCCCCAGTGGCCGTTTTTTGCCTCGACTGGGGGGGGGGCAGGAGTCGTGACTGGGGGGGGGGTTCCCCCTAGTTAACATGTTAGACGAGTCCCTGTTCCATGGCGCTTAATCCACGTACCAAACTTTTAAGTCCTCAATATGATTAAAAAATGATAATTACTTTTTACTATAATACCCAATACGTACAAGCACAGGAACATACTTGTGTATGTAAATCCAGCTGGTGACATCGATTACATTTTTACCATCCTTATTGAAAATATATTTGTCCCAGCCTCCCACGGTTATTGCAATACTTCCCGAGAAATCGATGTTGTGAGCTTAGTATTGGTAATGTGCTTCAATAACTTAGCAGGCAGCGTGGATACTCACGTTTCTACATACCTCCATTGCTGTCCATACGGATTACGGAAGGACTAACTGCATGTGCGCGTTCAATGGCTTGCTTTCTTGGCGTACCTACCTCACAAATAGTTATTTTTATATAAACAAAAAATCCATTCGCACGTTTGTTGCAGATTGGCTATAAACTACAAATCATGAAGATGTGTCCAGCTCGATCCGGAATCTGGACATGTGTCGTCGGGTTCTTTAACCCGCGAGTTACTGGGGGGCTATTTTTTGCCCCCCCCCCCCCTCCCGTTATTTTGCAATAACTCCTAAACGAACACTGGTATCGTCACCAAACTTGCAGTACCTTCTCTCACATCAATTCTACACATGTTGGCAAACGGAAAAATATGAGGCTATGATAGGTCAACCGGGAATGACGTCAGAGTGACGTCATGTTCTTCGGTTTTTGTTGCAAAATAATGGTTTGCGGAAAACGCTGTCAAAGGTACGATATTTAAGATAAGCTAAATTGTTATAAATCAAATTACTAACAATAGACCGGGCTATCAAACTGATATCTCGGATTTTTGAGTTTTTTCGAAATTCAAAATTTTGAGAAATCCAAATACATTTTTTTAACAACATTTTCAAGAAAAAATCAAAATTATCCAAAAACCGGAATATATGTGATCGAGACGTATGCGGTGAATATGTGTACCAAATTTAAAGTCGATATCTTTAAAAATGACCGAGTTATCACCTTTAAATGACAGAAATCGACCACTTCTCACAGCATTACTATGCATAAAAAACGCATTTCCATTTTTGCTTTTTACTTATATTTATATGGAACAAACAATGTTCTACGGTCATTTTTCGCGTTCTAGACGAAAAACGAACCCATAAACATGTGTTACAACGCATAATGACCGTAATCTGCAGTTTGACCTCGTGACCTCGGATGACCTTGACCTGACCCAAGGTCATAAACAGCTTAGAAAGGTACTTAGAAGTGTCAGACACACGAATCATACCGATTTATCGACAGTTTATGCGTTTAATATCGCAATTTTGCGCGACAATTCCATCCATCGAGACCTTTTGACACGGTCAAACATTTTGTACTTGACCTGACCTGTGAAGTAATCGGTGACCCCGAGGTCAACACAATTATGTTTCCCTCGATAAATTTCACAGGGCTATCGAATGCCGTTTGAATTTTTACATTCGGTCCAGTAGTTCCGGAGATCAGAAGGGGGGGGGGCTAAAAATAGCCCCCCCCCCCCCCCCCCCCCCAGTAAGTCGCGTTATGAAATATACCCCAGTAACTCGCGGGTTAAGAGGAGTTATTGGATCTGGGAAGCGGAATCCAAGCGCATTTCTAGACAAATGAGTGTTAATATCAGTAGGTTGTGCTAACTTGATCCAACAATGTATGGCCTGAGTGCCTTCACATCCGTTTGCAAAAATAAACAATTCACGTTACGTTAGGCTTAACTAGCCTGGTCATTATGATCCGCAACTTCTTGAAACCATCACCACAAGACAAAAGTAATCTAAGAGCTTAATCTCATTTTAGTTTTCTTTCCATAAAAGTAGACGGCATATGGCTGTGCCCCCCCCCCCCCCCTTCCTCAACTCAGTTACAAGAGCTGCATCGCACACCATACATGGCATAAGGTGAGATGACAAGGAAGCATTCGAGGTATTGCGATTGTTCTTTCCGATAGTAATTGGGGCCGTCAATTTTAAGCTCTTCTAAAAACATTCTCGTCACACCTTGAAAAAAGACAGTCGGAAATAGATAACGAAGCCAGCCAGGGACATAACGAACCCACTGGAAAACAGGACGCGGTATTCCCCCATCGTCCAATCAGAGCTTGTTTTTATGCTTCTTATGCACTATCACCTGCACATCCGGGCTGTTAAAATGATATATACCCGAATTGTGTACGGTATGGCCAAAACGTGGGACCTGCGGCAGCGACCGACAGTTTGGTGTTTTATGTTGCAACAGTGATGTCACTGCTGAAGGATTTCACAGCAGCCGGCTGCCGAGCAGCGCTCTCAACACTCGATCCCTCAAGTGCACCGCTGTTGAGGCCAATCAAAGACACTCGTCACGACTTCGCGCTGAAGTGTGTGTGTGTTCCAATTGGACGCTGACTCAAACCGAAATATAAACCCTCCTCACTCGCTGAGTTGAGAAAACACACTCAGGCCCGTGTTTCGGCTAGAAATCGCGGCTGCAAACGAACAAAAGGGCACGCCTTCGCACAACACATGTCTGCACTCCGCACCATGATGGCGCGCTCCGATGGGTGACGTCATCAGTTTCGATCTGTTTTCGGCGGCACTTGCTCGGGAGGCTGCTTATATGCATGATGCCATGTTGACCTGCAGACCGTGCAGGGGCATGCATTGCCGCTGCGAAGTCACGTTTCAGCCGCTGCACTGGTCCGGGTCGGGCGGCAGAGGCTGACCCGGACAGACGCGCCGCTGTACGACGAGGCTGGCTGGCAGACTTGACATTGTCCATCTGCCCTGCGGATGCCGCCAGACATTCAATACAGACACAGCGATGGATATGGATCAATAAATAGATTTGCTCATATGCAAGAAGAAAATATGGTATTTCTCTCGGGCGTGATTTGCAATGCGAAAGGTAGTTAAAGTTTAAAACAACATGCAAGTACTCAAAAATATTTATCAAGGGAAATCTGACAGCCTACAGCGGTGGTGAACATATTTTATAGCATCTTATTTCCCTAAACTGTTGGATTAAAAAGCATGCTTTCGAAAACAACTGTGACACCTCTCGTAACATTGTGTGTGCGTGCGTGCGTGCGTGCGTGCGTGCGTGCGTGCGTGCGTGCCTGCGTGCGTGCGGTGCAATAAATGCGTCAGAAACATTTTCAACGCATTATGCATACTGGTATTATAAATGTTTGTTGACAGAGACGCGCTCAGATACAAACAAAATGGGAGGCGATAATATACCTCAAATTAGGTCCAACTTCAAATTAGTAAGATGATAAAAGTGCGTGCGTGCGTGCGTGTGTGCGTGCACGCACGCACGCACGCACGCACATGCCCCGGTGCACGCACGCATCGCATGGTGCCCCCACGCTGTTTTACTGGATCCGCCTATGCACAATATATTACATTTAACAAATGACAGCAAGTAATGCCCACATGTGACGTTCGTGTCGACCCAAACAATCACCAACAGAACAAATTGGTTATCAGAAAATGCCACCCATTTTTCCTCCCCTGAATACGCCTATGATTTTTGTTTTGGTGTTTATCTTTTGGTATATTTAAGACCCGTGCGTTTGAAGCTCAAAAATGTTTGGGGCATGAATATTGATAATACGACATGGCCGCATTGACCTTTCAAAAAACAAAAAACAAAATCGTATTTTTTTGCCCTCTGCACCCCTATTGTTGAATCAAAAATAAATTTCGGCCCCTCAAAAAAAGATCTTGTCGGGACAAAGCGAAAGGCGTTTTCCCCATCGAAATCGACCGAGCGGTTCTCGAGATCACTGGGGGGAGTGCAGAATCTGCCCCCCGCATGTTAACGTAATTTTGGCCGCCGCAGGGAATAGGGTTAATGTTAATCTGAACGAGTAAGAAGCTTCCCATATTGGTTTCATCGCCTGTTGTGTATAACTTCCCATTCGAATAAAAATACTGCATTATGAAATAAGATTTCTTAAACTGTCAAACAATGCAGCTTGTACAATCGATGTTTATTTGACGTATCTAAGATGTCACGAGGAGATATACCTACATGTCAGGTAATTGTAGTTATTTATTTCAATCCACTCATCTCTTTTGTAACATTATTTGTGTTTGATTGACACCAAAAGGGTTGAGTTATATATGACTAACGAAGCTGAATTGATTATCTACAAGTGATTAATGTCAAATGAAGTTGCATGAACCAGGTATGTGGCCATTAATTTTATGACTGTACGTCACTGCTATTGCATTACTGCACTGCAATTGCCTTATTGCATATGAGAGTACTTAATTAGGCGCATTTAAATTATCGGTTGCATTTTATATTTAAATCGGGTAGATGTTTTTGTGCTATTTTCCCCCCTAGTTATTCAGCGAAATATTGAAAATATCAACAACTTAGCACTATATAGAAAAAAAAATGGAACGTAGGTATGCATGGTACCTTATCTTACCTTTGCTTATGAGTTCTGCAGATGCCGTTTTAAAACTTTGAAGAAAGACGTTATTTGCAGCGGCTTTATTGCAACTGAAGAAAGGCGTTATTTTCAGCGGCTTTTTTGCAACTTCGGGTGTCATGTTGAACTTTAGGAATTAATTTGTTCCATTATTTAATGAATGATATATTATTCAATACATTACTGCATGATATATTCCTAGATACAAACTTTCACCATATGACCACCACGATATATTTTGACTGCAGTATTACCACTGGATAATTTTGGAATGTATCAAACCCACCACGATTATTTCTTCCTTAACTTCAGCATTTTAATTTGCTTTATGTTTTCAATGCATACAAACATTTTCCCAGTACCTAAATTAGTTTATGTTTACCCCCTAGTTGTTTCATCGACTGATAATCCCAAAATACCATTCGGGATTAACCTAATACATTGGGAAGATTTATCTTATACATTTTCAAACAGTGATGCTCAGTACTAGTGGTGTCAGTTTCAGGAAATATTTTTACAATGTCCGACCGATGTCCAAGATCATGGTCAGCTGTCCGTCCGAAACTGTCCGAAAATCATTGTCTAATGTCCGACCGATGTCCAAGACTGCATGGTCAGCTGTCCGTCCGAAACTGTCCGAAAATCATTGTCTAATGTCCGACCGATGTCCAAGACTGCATGGTCAGCTGTCCGTCCGAAACTGTCCGAAAATCATTGTCTAATGTCCGACCGATGTCCAAGACTGCATGGTCAGCTGTCCGTCCGAAACTGTCCGAAAATCATTGTCTAATGTCCGACCGATGTCCAAGACTGCATGGTCAGCTGTCCGTCCGAAACTGTCCGAAAATCATTGTCTAATGTCCGACCGATGTCCAAGACTGCATGGTCAGCTGTCCGTCCGAAACTGTCCGAAAATCATTGTCTAATGTCCGACCGATGTCCAAGACTGCATGGTCAGCTGTCCGTCCGAAACTGTCCGAAAATCATTGTCTAATGTCCGACCGATGTCCAAGACCATGGTCAGCTGTCCGTCCGAAACTGTCCGAAAATCATTGTCCAATGTCCGACCGATGTCCAACACCATGGTCAGCTGTCCGTCCGAAACTGTCCGAAAATCATTGTACAATGTCCGACCGATGTCCAACACCATGGTCAGCTGTCCGTCCGAAACTGTCCGAAAATCATTGTCCAATATCCGACCGATGTCCAAGACCATGGTCAGCTGTCCGTCCGAAACTGTCCCAAAATCACTGTTTGTCCAAAATTTGTCCGAAAGCAGAAAAAGTGTTTGATATGGAAATGAAATTACCTGTGGCACACTTTCTTTTTTAATAAAAAGTAGCTAAGAGATTTTCGCGACAAGCCATCTTTGGGCATTGGATACCCGAAAATGTCCAAAGAAATATGCTTATGTACGTCCGAAAACCGAATCGGTCTTCGGACAAATTCGGAATTCCGAAAATGATGGTACCGATTGGCACCACTACTTAGTGCAAACGATGTCCATCTAACAGCAATCTAGAATGTGACGAGGAGATGTGCATACCGACCAGTTATAACTATTTATTTCAGCAGGCCAATCTCTTTGGTAATATTATTTACGCTTACTTCCAATAGGATAGAGTGAGATATGGCCAATGAAGATGCATTGAACTTCTATCCGCATCAATTAACTGAATTAACTGAATTAACTGAATCAATTAACTGAATTAGCCAGATAACTGGTCCTTAATTGTATGACTACGGTATACAGTGCTATCTGCTGCTTCATTGCATATTAGAGCACTGCATCATGTTTAAACTTCTCGGCCGCAGTTACTGGTTGTGGTTAAGCTAGTGAGCTATGTGTTCGTTATTTTTGCACCAGCTCTCATTATTCGCGACATATCGGAATATGGTTACCGCCATACATTTTTTTAGTGCTGTCTATCAAGTCTTTTTGTATATTCTAGTTGAAAGCAAACGATAAAGTCATTGTCATATACCAGCTGGAATGAGCGCCAATGTGGCGGCGTTATCCGTACCTGTGTTACCTGTGTGGCGTTATCTGTACCTGTGTTACCTGTGTGGCGTTATCTGTACCTGTGTTACCTGTGTGGCGTTATCTGTACCTGTGTTACCTGGGTGGCGTTATCTGTACCTGTGTTACCTGTGTGGCGTTATCTGTACCTGTGTTACCTGTGGCGGCGTTATCCGTACCTGTGTTACCTGTGTGGCGTTATCTGTACCTGTGGTACCTGTGGCGGCGTTATCTGTACCTGTGTTACCTGTGTGGCGTTATATGTACTTGTGTTACCTGTGTGGCGTTATCTGTACCTGTGTTACCTGTGGCGGCGTTATCCGTACCTGTGTTACCTGTGTGGCGTTATATGTACCTGTGTTACCTGTGTGGCGTTATCTGTACCTGTGTTACCTGTGTGGCGTTATATGTGCATGTGTTACCTGTGTGGCGTTATATGTACCTGTGTTACCTGTGGCGGCGTTATCTGTACCTGTGTTACCTGTGGCGGCGTTATCTGTACCTGTGTTACCTGTGGCGGCGTTATCTGTACCTGTGTTACCTGTGTGGCGTTATCTGTATCGGTTTTCAATAGAAAAGCGGGGTGTCGTTTAATTAAACAACTGCGATTTTTTTTTAAAGTTTTTCATTCAGAGATTATATGTCATCTAATTAGCATTATGCAGTATTACAGAGGCAGTCGCGGGGGGGGGGGGTATCTGGGTCATGCCCCCACCCCAAAGGCCGATGAGAGGGGGCAAACATATTGTTTGCCCCCACCCCCCCCCCCCCAAGTCACTTGGGTCCCAGGTGGGCCCGAAGGGCCCGCCTTGGCTCCAGGTCAGAATGGGCCTTCTAGAGGTCAGAGAGGAGGCCAACTGGATGCCAGAATGGCCCCTGGAGGCTAATGTGAGTCCTCTCGAGGCCAGATAGGCCATCCAGAGGTCGGAGAGGGTCCTCTGGAGGTCAAAATGGGCCCCCTGTTGGCCGGAGTGGGCTCTCTGGAGGTCAGAGGGACCCAATGGTATCCCGAGGGCCCCTGAAGACCAAAGGGTCTCTCTGAGTGCCAAAGGCGCCCTCTGAAGGCCAAAGGAGTCCTCTGAAAGCCAGAGTGGGCTCTCTACAGGTCAGAATGGGCCCTTTGGAGATCAGAGTGGGCCCTCTGGAAGCCAGAGGGGCCCACTGGAGACCAGAATTGGCCCTCTAGAGGCAGAAGTGTGCCCTCTGAAGGCCAAAGTGGGTCCTCTGGAGGTCAGAGTTGGCGCTCTGGAGGCAGAAGTGGGCACTCTGGAAGCCAGAGTAGACCCTTTTGAGGACGGATTGGGCCCTTTGGAAGCCAGGGGTCCTCTAGAGGACAGAATTGGCTCTATGGAGGCTAAAGTGGGCCCTCTGGTGGCGGAGGCAGCAGTGGGCCCTCTGGAGGTAGAGGCCGGAGTGGGCCCTCTGGAGGTCAGAGTAGACCCTCTGGAGGCCACATTCAGGGGCCCTCTAGAAGCTGGAGGGGCCTTCTGGAAGTCACCGTCAGCATGGACCCTCTGAAACCGAGAATGGCCGTCGTGAAGCCAGAGGGGCCCTCTGGAGGTCAGAGTTAGCCTTATGGAGGCAAGAGTGAACTCGCTGAAGGTGGAAGCTGGATAGCGCCCTCTGAAGGCCAGAGTGGGCCGTCTGAAGGTCTGAGTGGCCCTCAGGAAGCCAGAGGAGGTCCATTAGTATCCAGAGGGGCCCTCTTGAGCCAGAGTGGGCCCTCTGAAGGTCAGAGTGCACCTTCTGGAGGTCCCGGCGGGCCCTATGGAGGCCAGATGGGTCCTATGGATGTCAGGATGGACCCTACAGAGGCAGGAGTGGGCCTCCTGAGGTCAGTGTGGACTCCCTGGAGGCCATATGGGGCCCTCTGGAAGCCAGAGATGGAACTGTGGAGGTCAGAGTGGGCGGGAGGTCAGAGTGGGTCCCTGGAGGTCAGAGGCGGGACCTATGGAAGTCAGATGGGCCCAATGTAGTTCAGATTGGGCTCTCTGAAAAATGCATTCAAACCAGCAAAAGGCCCTGCCGCCGCTTGACGACCCTTGCAGGCCGACCGAGGGCCCTTTTAAGTCTAGAAAGGGACTCACAGACCGTCATAAGGCTCGTAGACGCCTGATAACGACCCATCAGGTATAGCGCAACACCCTCTCAGGCTGGGAAAGGACCCTTTCAGGTCAACCAACGATCCTTTTAAAGACGTTGAGAGCCCAATCGAAGTAACTTCGGTCATGTTTTGGCTCAGGTCAATATTGAAGTCACCGGAGGTCATCAAAAGTGAAATTTTCAAACTTTAGGACTTAGTTCCAGGAACTTCAAATATCTTGAGCACTATGATAGCTAGGAAGAAACGAAAACAAAACATTTTAGCTCATGATAACAGTTTAGGCTTCAGAAGTCACCCAATGTCATGCTGGCATTTTCGTCTAAGAAGTTTTCCGTGCACATCGTGTTACCTAATGAAGATAGGGAAACAGTGTCAACGCCATCGTGTTTGTCTCGTCGAGACACTTCGAACCGTATTCACGATGACCGGATTGGGTCAAGTTCAAAATTTGGCCTCGGGTCAAGCTCATTTGTGAACTCAGTAGGTAATGTTGCATATGGGGAGACACATATCAGCAATACAAACGCAGTAATGCGAGTTGCACGTCTCTATATTCATTATATAAAGAGTCATTGGCAAAAAAGTGCTAGTGACCTCAGTCCTCAGATGTCCTCAACTGATCTTGCATAGGTCGCTGAGCGGCAGTTGCATCTGGGTCAAGAGTGATCTAAAATAACATGATTCTGCAAGAATGGACCTGATCTAGGTATTGCATATCCCCTGAATAAAAAACATTATTATATTTATATTGACTGGTAATGGGTAGGTCACGAAATTTTCCCCCCCCCCCCCTTAGTCACCGATATACAAATATCCGAGTTAAACGAATTGTCGATACCTATGCTCTGATTAACTTCTGTGAGTTTGAAATCATTCGATCAACCACCGTGACTTTGGCACGACCGCAACTATTTTTGGAGGTAGGATCACTCGATGTGACCTGGTGACCTGACCTGAGATGACCCGAGGTAAAAAAATGCACAATATATGGATAATTGATGCCCGAAGACCTATGCCAATTTTGGTGGCGCTGTAGGTACGCCACCATTTTCCCGCTATTGCCGAGAAGAAGAAGAAGAAAAAAATCACGGAGAGTCAAAATGACCCACCACACCAGGGCCAAGATTAATCGGTGGCAGCGTTTTGGCTTAGAAGAAAGCGACCTCACAGAAATGCCTGTGGCGATAACTCGGTAACTGTTCCATCGAGGGAGCTGAAACTTGCCACAACGTGAGTCAGCACCTCATATACCCACATAGGCGTATGAACAGGGTGAGAGGGGGGGGGGGGCATGGCCCCCTGACTTTTCGTTTTTTTCTTCTCTAAAATATTGCCTTTTGGTCGGTGATTTTGTTTTATGGCAAAAGGTTCGCCAAGACTAGAAGAGTCTGAATCTGCAAATAAATTTTGCACAGTGGGTTTGGTTTATCAGTACGAGATCAAAGTTTCGAGATCAAGTGGTATACGAGATCGAAGTTTCACTCCCCCCCCCCCCCCCCCCACACACACACACACTTTTCGTGACGTTCCCATAACAACGGATTTTCATCGAAACCTGAAATGCAGTGTGTTTTGGCCCTGCCTTGGAATACCCAATGCCTGAAAATACCTTCTCAGACCGTCTGAAGGCCGCTTTAAGACCAGCATAAACCATAGGGTTCAAAAGCCCTAGAAAGTTTAAAAACCAAGCCTCAGGTGTAAAAATACCCTTTCAAATCAGCGTTGAGCGTAAGGCCCCTCGCACCAACCGAGGGCACTTTCAGACCAACCGCGGGCCCCCTTGCCAAGTTGCCCCCCCCCCCCCACCCCCAAAGGCCAGGGCTGCGACCGACCCTGCAGTATTATATCACACAAATTGATCAGATTTTGAAGTTAACTCGAACATTCAAAAACAAAAAGTCAATAAACATTAACATATACTTATAGTATCCTGTAGTAGTATTATTATATTGTATTGCGGGATATTGCGGAAGTAATATTTAAAGTTCAGAGATAAAAAAAATTGATATATGGGACACTGGCTCAGTGGTATATGTGATTGCCTTAATTTTAGCAGAATTGGACACCATTAATATCTGCGTATTACATGAATACATTAAGGTATTAATGTAATATACAAACACTTAACATGACCTCTCGTAACGCCTACAGGTATATACACTAAAATTGTATCGGCTAAAGTCCCAGGGATATCGCATCATATGCCACTTAATACACTTAATAAATACACAAATAAATACAATTCAAATTCGGTCCAATGGGTCAATACCATACATTACAGCTCCTTTTGTCCATGGGACAAAAGGAGCTGTAATGTATAGCCGTTATGGAAAATAATGTCAGGAACTTAAAGGGAATGTTTCACCTTTGTATTGGTTTTGAACTGAGATAGCCATTATCTTTGGCCGTTATTTAAATGTCGAAAAACTAACGTCATTTTCCCCAAAACTTAGCCGTTTTTAAGCAATTTAATTTTGCATTTGCAAAATGGTGTCTTGGCTAGTCCCGCCGCTGATTGGCTGACAGCCACTTTGTCAGCCAATCCCACTTTTTCAGCCAATCTCACTTTGTCAGCCAATCAGTGGCGGTCCATATCTCAATAATGACGTCATCATCCCAAATTTAAAAACTTAATTTGTATAAAGATATGTGGCTTTTCGAGAGAATATCACCATCGTCTTCAGCAGCATTTACTTCATATTTTCGACTATAACCAGGGTATATTTGACAACTTTCAGAACGGTGAAACATTCCCTTTAACCCTATTTGTAGTAGGGGGGGGGGGAATTCGCCCCCCCCCCCCCCCCCTCATGTTTTTCGCAGATATCTCCAGAATGTCTGGGAGCAAGCCCATTAAATTTTGGGACTTTTCTCAAAATATATTTACACATTTCGAGTCAAAATGTCGAGTTCTTAACCTGAACAGAGGCGGTTCCAGAGTACGGTTTTGGGAGGGTTTTTCGCCAACATTTGGCGATAATACGGAAATGCGATCTTCACGGTTTCTTCCTAACTGCCTCAAGTCTGAAGGAGTTACATCAGTTTACGGTGATTGAAACAAGTTCAAATGAGTTGCTGTTAATGAGCTATCATAAAAATTGCATGGCAGAGGCGGCTTCAGGGGCTTGAAAAAGGGAGGTTTCCAGGAAGTATGCAACGCTTGGAGGGCAGTCAATAGAATGATGTAAGGGGCACTTATAGCTATCAAGATGTAAAAGATATCTTCTCCTTCCATTATTTGCATAATTTATTACATATAGAGTTGCAAGGGCGTGTTCGGGCACATGCAAAGGGGGTGACTGGCATGGTGATGACGATATGCCAACGATTACGGCGCAATAGACGGTTAGTTTATAATGATATATGCACATATGAGGCCAGGAGAGATATTTTTTTTTTCTTTAGAGGCGCACTCAGGAATGGAAGAAAGGAGGTCATATTATTGCAAGGAAACTAACATGCATGGGCCTACAGTGACATAACATACTGCAGTTTTCGGATGAAACACGACCAGAGGGTACTCTACGAACGATTATAAGATAATAGGCGAGTCCAGTAATGGTAAAAGGGGTAACCAATGTGAATTGAAGTTGTAAGTGAAATAGTCACTGTTGACTAGCTAGTATCATAATAGCGGAGAATATACCTATCAAAGGGTCTTGCGCCTTCCCAGTTTGGATCCTGGATACGCCTATGATGAAGTACAACATGCAAACAGGAACTATCGACGATCAGTAACTTATTTATATTGCTGGGTAGCAACTTGCCTGCGGTTAATACTTTTTATATTTGGCCTCCCTTTTCACTAACCTGGCACCGCCTATGACAAAAAAAATATGATTTTGACTGTTTTGTCTAATGTCACATTAACACAACATTGCATTTATATTTTGTTTTAACATCAAAAAACGGTTTTATTATGCATTTTCTTCAACCCCGTATTGAGTGACCTGCACATGCCTATGATTTTGCATTTTCAAAGTCACCGCCATATATCAATCTCCAATTCAATCTCTATCAATTCCCATTAACTGCGTTAAAATTGGCTGATAAACATGGCAGCTGTGCTGGAAAACAAATACCTCTACAATTTGTAGTTTTTGCCCCTGTTGCCCTCCTATCAAAAATGTCGTTGTATTTATACTTTTTAGAAATGTAGATCGTATTGAGCAGAATCAAACGCCGTTTGATTTTTGAAAATCGGACGGGTGGATCTCGAGATCTCCGGGGGGGGGGACCCCCCCCCCCCCGTTCGTTACAAATAGGGATAGCCAGGAGCCTGTTACAAATAGGGTTAAGTGGTTAAACTGAGCAGCCCGGCTTCTATCATCGGTTGCAATGATGATTTAAGATGGTACGTTATGTTCGCGGTAAGCGTTAACCTCACACACGTTAATGACAGTGGCTTTTAAGGAGTGCATGTCAAGCCCTCACTGAAGGTGTGTGGCAATCCCTTTTGGCGAGCATATAGTTTGCTCGCGTGAGTTAGATACGAATGTCTGAGGACAACCGGTCAAAAATGTCAGCGACGCATGCTCATGGCCACAAATAGTGGTTCGTGTTATCATTAACATGACCCTCCGGTTTCCTTTACAAACCAATGTTTTATCGTGCTACTACTTCCACGTAGTTACAGATTTGCTCGCGTCTACTTACCGTTAAGGACATCGCAATCCATATTCTCAGTGGAAACCACCACTGACTAAATTCAGTCATATATATTTATATGCATTTTCCCGACATTAATGCTACACAACTATGTATATTGCGCATCTCAAAGTAGTGTAGATCGCATGAACAAATGATGGAAAAACAGCGTCTATTCGGCGAACACCAAACGGCGCCTATGCAAGTCAAATTCAGCAGCATCAAACGGGAGACCGATGCGTTTAGCAGTGCTGCAGGGAGCCGCGCGCATAATGGCTCCCAGCCGTCGCCAGATCATGGTTTCCCGGCCAAGTGTTGTGACGGCAGAATCGCCGCCGGACCGTGTAGCCGTGCTGCCGTCTGCGGCTGCTGTGTTAAAACGGACCGGTATTGATGGAGCTGTCTGCGAGTCGGCCAATTATTCAGGTGGTTAGCGATGTCCGTTCGAGATACCATCTCTCTCCGAGTCCCGGCGCCGGCATCGGTCAGTCTGGTGCCATGCCTGGCTGGCTGGCGGGGACTACTGGTGACATGCCTGGCTGGCTGGCGGGGACTACTGGTGCCATGCCTGGTTGGCGGGGACTACTGGTGACATGCCTGGCTGGCTGGCGGGGACTACTGGTGACATGCCTGGCTGGCTGGCGGGGACTACTGGTGACATGCCTGGCTGGCTGGCGGGGACTACTGGTGACATGACTGGCTGGCTGGCGGAGACTACTGGTGCCATGCCTGGCTGGCTGGCGGGGACTACTGGTGACATGCCTGGCTAGCTGGCGGGGACTACTGGTGACATGACTGGCTGGCTGGCGGGGACTACTGGTGCCATGCCTGGCTGGCTGGCGGGGACTACTGGTGACATGACTGGCTGGCTGGCGGAGACTACTGGTGCCACGCCTGGCTGGCTGGCGGGGACTACTGGTGACATGCCTGGCTAGCTGGCGGGGACTACTGGTGACATGACTGGCTGGCTGGCGTGGACTACTGGTGCCATGCCTGGCTGGCTGGCGGGGACTACTGGTGACATGCCTGGCTGGCTGGCGGGGACTACTGGTGCCATGCCTGGCTGGCTGGCGGGGACTACTGGTGACATGCCTGGCTGGCTGGCGGGGACTACTGGTGACATGCCTGGCTGGCTGGCGGGGACTACTGGTGACATGCCTGGCTGGCTGGCGGGGACTACTGGTGACATGCCTGGCTGGCTGGCGGGGACTACTGGTGACATGACTGGCTGGCTGGCGGGGACTACTGGTGCCACGCCTGGCTGGCTGGCGGGGACTACTGGTGACATGCCTGGCTGGCTGGCGGGGACTACTGGTGCCACGCCTGGCTGGCTGGCGGGGACTACTGGTGACATGCCTGGCTGGCTGGCGGGGACTACTGGTGCCTTGACTGGCTGGCTGGCGGGGACTACTAGTGCCATGACTGACTGGCTGGCGGGGACTACTGGTGACATGCCTGGCTGGCTGGCGGGGACTACTGGTGACATGACTGGCTGGCTGGCGGGGACTACTGGTGCCACGCCTGGCTGGCTGGCGGGGACTACTGGTGACATGACTGGCTGGCTGGCGGGGACTACTGGTGCCACGCCTGGCTGGCTGGCGGGGACTACTGGTGACATGCCTGGCTGGCTGGCGGGGACTACTGGTGCCACGCCTGGCTGGCTGGCGGGGACTACTGGTGACATGTCTGGCTGGCTGGCGGGGACTACTGGTGCCTTGACTGGCTGGCTGGCGGGGACTACTGGTGCCATGCCTGGCTGGCGGGGACTACTGGTGCCATGCCTGGCTGGCTGGCGGGGACTACTGGTGACATGCCTGGCTGGCTGGCGGGGACTACTGGTGCCATGCCTGGCTGGCTGGCGGGGACTACTGGTGACATGCCTGGCTGGCTGGCGGGGACTACTAGTGCCATGCCTGGCTGGCTGGTGGGGACTACTGGTGCCATTACTGGCGGCGTCAGACGGGGTGCTGAGCGGCGCGCCTCGCAGCGAGGTTTGTTGTTTCTCGCTACCGGCTGAAGCGGCACCGGATGAGAGTACCAACATTACAAGATAGACGGCGGCACGGGATGCGTGTTTGTGCACATTAATCATGCAAACGGGCCGGATGCCTTATGTCAATATCATCAAAGATCTCTGCAAGCCGCAGGATTTGTTATCGATGGGTTTGACGCAGTTTTGTTGGCAGCAGTATAACATTACTGATAAACCGGTGGACTGCACTTGCGTGACCTGGTGGCAGCTCATTCAATCAATGACGTCAATGCAATTGTGACGGGTTCGACTTGCCATTGTCACCCAAAAAGGGACAATTACATGGAGATCGGATGTGTTACCACATATTGTACTGCCTTGTCGAACCATTTTCATGTTCCTTTGAGGTGATTTGCTGACAGTAAACCGTTATTTTTCATTTTATGAGTTTGAGCCACCAAAATCCGGTGTTGATAGCTTCCACAGCTATGTCAGACGGGCATAAGAACGCGAGCTATGTACACATACAGATTAAACTCACATAACTAGTTCATATCGTCACCATGCCTCGTTGGCAGTTAAAGGGAATAGGTTCGCTTAAATACCCGTAAATAGGTCACCTTGAAAGTTGTCTTGAAATTTGGCTATACGGGGTATTTCGAGCTGAAAAAACGAATATGGCATATGTTTGGACGATAGATGGATATCCGTAGAAAAATCAGCATGTTTCTCTTTTCTCCTTCATGGCCATAACAACCTCATGACAATTATGACGTCATGTATATGGTAGCTTGGATATGGAAACTATTGCACACAATAACGACGGACTTCAGGCATATAAACGCAGGCTGCTTGTAACAAACAACCGTTGTGAGGATCCGAAACAAGTTGCAGGCGCCCGAAACATCTTCTTCGAAAAGGGGCCACTAGTCCTGTGTCGAAATTACTTAGCGTAGCTAGGTAATTCTTTCACCACAACCCGTTTTTCGATCTGCTCTACAAATCTGCTATCTCTGTTCAACACCCCATGTTAAAGGTGAACTATTCCCTTTAAGTCAATTTATTTTGCGTTGGGTATTATGGCTTGCTAAGCTTGCCTTTGTGGCTAACGGGGAATAAACCATGATTTATAAATCTCACTATCGAATATCTTCTATATATCTTCTATCTATCTTCCACTCTCTTCCAGTGTAATATTGTTTAGTCTTGTTTTAGCGTAGTCTTAAGCGCCTTTCTATCATCTTGCTTTCTATCATAAGATGATTTTACTTCTCATACATATTTTACGATGCATAGCGAAAACGCTGAAAGGCCCTATTGATATGGAAGTAGCGGAACATCAAATTAATATATATATAAATGAATTCATAAATCTGGGAAGTTTCAGAACAGCTGATAAGATACCACGGATAGTCCCTGTCCTTTCCCAGCCTCGCGCGTCGTTGTCGTACAGACTGTCCCGCAGCTCCTGACCTCCTTATATCGACAGAACTGCCGGTCTGCAGACTGGTGGAGGGTGAAGACTGTGGGCGGCATCGCCCTGCTGGCCGACTGGTACCGTCTGGTGCATCTCCTCCAGTCACTGTCACGTGACTGCCGGTCTGCAGACTGGTGGAGGGTGAAGACTGTGGGCGGCATCGCCCTGCTGGCCGACTGGTACCGTCTGGTGCCATCTCCTCCAGTCACTGTCACGTGATCTGTCAGCGCGTGGGTCAGCACGGTAATCCGCCGCTCCTCTCTGCCTCAGCCCGTCACTACGTCATCGGCAGGCGGCGCCGACAGGCAGCCATCATCTGCGGCCTCCAAAGGCAGGGGCAGGGCCGCTGACGACAGACAGCTTCCGGTGGCGCAATGACCTCAGACGTCTGGCAAGTAGAGAAACGGGAATTAGCCCACGTAGCTGGAGTTATGATGGAGGTGGATTGGTGGCCGTTGTTGGGTTTGGGAATGAGTGGGTTAAAGCTTGCTATAAAGAAAGGACAATCAAATACTGATAAGTAACTTACGGGTTGCATTTTGATTGATCCATTCTTGCGTAGTTTATTCGATTTTGTGTCCACTCAGGGCGGCGCTAATGCAAAGGAAAGTCTTACTGAAGCCTTCCGAAGTTTGCCAAACTGAGTGCTAAAGCTGCAATGTCCAGTGCACACTGTCCTCTCTACTACTTTACAGCAAGCTACGCATCTCGAGTCAGAAAATTCGTGACCAAAAACGTTGTATCCGGTTCCAATAAAGCTATGAATATACTCGATTATAAAGTAGCAGATCGGGACACATTGGTGGCATAAAAACGTTATCAGACACCTGGGACCAATTTCAGCAAGTGCCGTGAATGCGCAAGTAGTACTACCAAGTATAGATGCGTACTTGGGGCGCTTGCAGGCCTCGGTCGCCGTATGTGTGGCGTCAGCATGCCGTGAATGGACCAAACAGAGCAGATAGCTCTGTTTGCCGATCTCGCGGCCGCCGATCGGGGCTGTCACCACGGCGCAGTATCCGCTGTGTTTTGCAGTAGACAGTGTCGATTAGTAATTATACAGAAATGTGATATTAAAAAATGCTGGGAATACAAGCTATAGCATATTTAGGGCTGAAATTAAATAGCGAGCATATATGGACCCAATTTTACCAAATACCGTGAATGAGCCAGTACGGCATGCCGTAGATGCGGAATATGCCGTGAATACTCAGACTGCCGTATTAACTGAACTACGGCATTAGGCAGTGCACACACAAAAAATCAACACCTGCGCAGCGATGCGGTGCGCGCACCGCATCGCCGAAATAGCCAAGTTGGGAGAGCGTGAGGATGGAAATCTTTAGAGCGCTGGTTCGATTCCCGGGACCAACACCTTTTGCTGGCCGGCGCGGTAATATGCCGTACTACGGCGCTGGTGAAATTGCGTACAATCATGAACATACTGAGGGAAAATGTGTTCAAGGTAAGTCAGTTGTCTGTCAGCAGATTCTTGCTATGTATCTGCAATGTTTATCGGGCAGCACCAGTAATTAATATGCCTTGCAGGACTCACTATCTAGGAACTCGTTCAAAATCAAATTCACAGCTGAATTTTTTTTTTTTTAACTTTGAAAGAATTTGGAATAATCCATTTAGTAAAATCATGACTCTAGTTTATGTTGTAAATCACATTGTTTTCCGAATCGGAAATCGGAAGCAATTATTTAAATACAAACCGATGAGTAATATACTGTTCAGTATATCACAACTAAACACAACTGTTTCATCTATTTCAGGTTCGGCTAGCGACGCAATGACGCTAAACAATCAACATACACTATTGTAGGAGCAATAGAATACAGGCTATGTGGGGTGGCATTCAGACAACTCGCTTACTTTGGTTTAGTTAAGGACAATGCTGCTCGGGATCGCACCGATGGGTTTGGCCGATAAATATGTATTTTGGGCAGAATGCAGCCCCGAACGGAGCAACCGATCAAACCATGCATGTATTCACTGTGCGGAGTGACGGGAGGGTTCGACGAAGAACCATTGGCCACTCGAGAGATTGGTATCCGTCGAGATAATTTATCCGGCACGAATGCAACAATCCGTGATTTTAATCCGTTTCTGGAGTTCATCTGTCGTCAGCCATTCGAGCAGTAGCCGAAGGTTTCACACAACTTGCTACTATTTTAATTACCAATGATCAAAACGTTCATCGGTAATTAAAATAGTAGCAAGTTGTGTGAAACTTTCGGCTACTGCACGAATGACTGACGACAGATTAACTCCAGCGACGGATTAAAATAACGGATTGTTTATAGATACATTCGCAAAGCGAGTGATATAAACGATACAATTTAAGACCAAAAAATAATTAATGAAAACATAGCGCGACATTGGATTGACTGCACAACAGCATCTAGCGGAGACTATTTCGGCAACGGATTATGTCACAGAATAGAAAAACACTGAATATTTCACGTGAGATTTATGTTTTGGGTTAAGCTGGTGCTCAGATGAAAGCTGCCATTCTTGTATACATAACAGGCGGCGTATGAAGCTGAAGAGCACTTCAAGTTATCAAAATTCAAGAAAGGGGAATGTGGTAGGGCATTAATTTCGCCCGCTTCAATATCAGCTAACGCAACGGCATCCAGTGGCAAGTATCTAAGCACATACAGGCACTAGTCGAATGTTCATAAACGTCAACGGCAGGCAATTAACCAATCAGAGCCGACAAACGCTGCTATTGCTGACTCCTGTCCGTGCCGTGACGTGCCGTAATTACCCTTTCACGGCATTTGGTAACGGCATCACGACACTGGACTCTTGGTAAGGTTGGGCCCTGGTGGTGGTGCAGTGCGGCACAACTACCAACTGCAGGGTGATTGGCGGCTAGGTGGTACGTGTAGTCATATATGACCTCGTCGGGACGGCTTGTCCTGTATGCATGTATAAGACACTCTGTAGTGTATATTTCTGAAATAATTAATCTCGCAAATTTTACACAATTATTGTTGTCGGTGTTGATACCCGCATCAGTAAATAGATCATGCTAACGAAAGGTGTTAACGAAACTGTGCACACATTCCACGTAGGCAAGACACAATTTTGCTTTCGCGCTATTGCCTCGCCGGACAACGGTCACTACACGGTGTACTTTGCGTACTTTGTTTGGATCGCGGAGTGGCAACCAAAAATCGGTCACTATTCAGTTTCGTCTCTATGATCTTATGAGTTCATATGTCAACGAAGGTGTTGTATGGGCAGACAATGTATGAAGTGCATTATCGATAGAAACTTGATTCCTTGGCATTCGCAAACCTACGAACACAGTTTATTGTATGCAGTGTTGGCAGGTCACACCTGCTTGATGTCCGGATACTACATACAAGAAAACTGTGCACACATTCCACGTAGGCACATATTTGGCAACCTTGGCTGTAGATGCTCCAAAGATTGTCCGTCTGCATAAAATGATGAAATGGTTGCGATATAAAACGCAACAGACACACGTGTACCGATTGCCATTCCCGTTAAGCGCAACATGCCATAAAATGTCTATCCTTCGCAGAATGCATGCCATAAAAGCAGATGTCGGCCCATATTTTTGAGCAGACAGCTGGAGGAGGGATGCTATCATGAATCGTGAAACTGATCGTATCCGATCGGCCGTGCCCCAGTCGATCCAAGAACACCGATCGCAGGTGTCTCGCTCACATTCTCAGGGAGAAACGAACTCGGCATTAATGCACAGTTGCAGATCAAACTGATAAGTCTCTTGTGTGGAGCCATAGCCTAGTGGTACTCTTATTTACTGCAACGGAAGCAAAGTTTACGTGAAGTGGCACACATCTTGGTATAAATTAGCTATTCTGGGCTATTTTTGGGGAAAGCTTCGTCATTCAACTCGATGTCGATACGACGATGATTGGATTAAAATGGATACATTGTGTTGCTACAGATTCATAGCTTATGTACAGGAATCTCTGTTCACTGTGGACATAGGTTTAAATTCACCCAATTCAAGCGATAGCGTAATTATTAATTGCGTTTTTTAACGTGCACATTTTCTTGCGCAAGTCGCCATCGTTGAATTAAGTGAAGCTGGCGCGCAAACACAAATTATATATTTTCACCTGAAATTGGACGTTCTACTCTCATCTCAAGAAGATAGGATGTAGGAATCGTGTCAATTGGCACAGACACGTATGGTTTTGGTCACCCATCTGGAAATACTGCAGGTCGACATTCTTAAGCGCATATCATTGAAAATGAATACATTTCAAACAAGACAAGGGGGTAAGATCGCGAAAAATACATCACTCCATCCAGGATCCATTAAGGATAGATGGATGGATGGATGGATGGATGGATGGATGGATGGATGGATGGATGGATGGATGGGTGGATGGATGGATGGATGGATGGCCGGATGGCCGGATGGCCGGATGGCCGGATGGCCGGATGGCCGGATGGCCGGATGGCCGGCTGGATGGCTGGATGGCTGGATGGCTGGATGGCCGGCTGGCCGGCTGGATGGCCGGCTGGCCGGCTGGCCGGCTGGCCGGCTGGCCGGCTGGATGGCTGGATGGCTGGATGGCTGGATGGCTGGATGGCTGGATGGCTGGATGGCTGGATGGCTGGATGGCTGGATGGCTGGATGGCTGGATGGCTGGATGGCTGGATGGCTGGATGGCTGGATGGCTGGATGGCTGGATGGCTGGATGGCTGGATGGCTGGATGGCTGGATGGCTGGATGGCTGGATGGCTGGATGGCTGGATGGCTGGATGGCTGGATGGCTGGATGGCTGGATGGCTGGATGGCTGGATGGCTGGATGGCTGGATGGCTGGATGGCTGGATGGCTGGATGGCTGGATGGCTGGATGGCTGGATGGCTGGATGGCTGGATGGCTGGATGGCTGGATGGCTGGATGGCTGGATGGCTGGATGGCTGGATGGCTGGATGGCTGGATGGCTGGATGGCTGGATGGCTGGATGGCTGGATGGCTGGATGGCTGGATGGCTGGATGGCTGGATGGCTGGATGGCTGGATGGCTGGATGGCTGGATGGCTGGATGGCTGGATGGCTGGATGGCTGGATGGCTGGATGGCTGGATGGCTGGATGGCTGGATGGCTGGATGGCTGGATGGCTGGATGGCTGGATGGCTGGATGGCTGGATGGCTGGATGGCTGGATGGCTGGATGGCTGGATGGCTGGATGGCTGGATGGCTGGATGGCTGGATGGCTGGATGGCTGGATGGCTGGATGGCTGGATGGCTGGATGGCTGGATGGCTGGATGGCTGGATGGCTGGATGGCTGGATGGCTGGATGGCTGGATGGCTGGATGGCTGGATGGCTGGATGGCTGGATGGCTGGATGGCTGGATGGCTGGATGGCTGGATGGCTGGATGGCTGGATGGCTGGATGGCTGGATGGCTGGATGGCTGGATGGCTGGATGGCTGGATGGCTGGATGGCTGGATGGCTGGATGGCTGGATGGCTGGATGGCTGGATGGCTGGATGGCTGGATGGCTGGATGGCTGGATGGCTGGGATGGCTGGATGGCTGGATGGCTGGATGGCTGGATGGCTGGATGGCTGGATGGCTGGATGGCTGGCTGGCTGGATGATGGCTGGCTGGCTGGCTGGCTGGCTGGCTGGCTGGCTGGCTGGCTGGCTGGCTGGCTGGCTGGCTGGCTGGCTGGCTGGCTGGCTGGCTGGCTGGCTGGCTGGCTGGCTGGCTGGCTGGCTGGCTGGCTGGCTGGGCTGGCTGGGCTGGCTGGGCTGGCTGGGCTGGCTGGGCTGGCTGGGCTGGCTGGGCTGGCTGGGCTGGCTGGGCTGGCTGGGCTGGCTGGGCTGGCTGGGCTGGCTGGGCTGGCTGGGCTGGCTGGGCTGGCTGGGCTGGCTGGGCTGGCTGGGCTGGCTGGGCTGGCTGGGCTGGCTGGGCTGGCTGGGCTGGCTGGGCTGGCTGGGCTGGCTGGGCTGGCTGGGCTGGCTGGCTGGCTGGCTGGGCTGGCTGGGCTGGCTGGGCTGGCTGGGCTGGCTGGGCTGGCTGGGCTGGCTGGCTGGCTGGCTGGCTGGCTGGCTGGCTGGCTGGCTGGCTGGCTGGCTGGGCTGGGCTGGCTGGGCTGGCTGGCTGGGCTGGCTGGGCTGGCGGGCTGGCCGGCTGGCCGGGCTGGCCGGCTGGCCGGGCTGGCCGGGCTGGCCGGGCTGGCCGGGCTGGCCGGGCTGGCCGGGCTGGCCGGGCTGGCCGGGCTGGCCGGGCTGGCCGGGCTGGCCGGGCTGGCCGGGCTGGCCGGGCTGGCCGGGCTGGCCGGGCTGGCCGGGCTGGCCGGGCTGGCCGGGCTGGCCGGGCTGGCCGGGCTGGCCGGGCTGGCCGGGCTGGCCGGGCTGGCCGGCTGGCCGGGCTGGCCGGGCTGGCCGGGCTGGCCGGGCTGGCCGGGCTGGCCGGGCTGGCCGGGCTGGCCGGGCTGGCCGGGCTGGCCGGGCTGGCCGGGCTGGCCGGGCTGGCCGGGCTGGCCGGGCTGGCCGGGCTGGCCGGGCTGGCCGGGCTGGCCGGGCTGGCCGGGCTGGCCGGGCTGGCCGGGCTGGCCGGGGCTGGCCGGGCTGGCCGGGCTGGCCGGGCTGGCCGGGCTGGCCGGGCTGGCCGGGCTGGCCGGGCTGGCCGGGCTGGCCGGGCTGGCCGGGCTGGCCGGGCTGGCCGGGCTGGCCGGGCTGGCCGGGCTGGCCGGGCTGGCCGGGCTGGCCGGGCTGGCCGGGCTGGCCGGGCTGGCCGGGCTGGCGGGCTGGCCGGGCTGGCCGGGCTGGCGGGCTGCCGGGCTGGCCGGGCTGGCCGGGCTGGCCGGGCTGGCCGGGCTGGCCGGGCTGGCCGGGCTGGCCGGGCTGGCCGGCTGGCCGGGCTGGCCGGGCTGGCCGGGCTGGCCGGCTGGCCGGGCTGGCCGGGCTGGCCGGGCTGGCCGGGCTGGCCGGGCTGGCCGGGCTGGCCGGGCTGCCGGGCTGGCCGGGCTGGCCGGCTGGCCGGGCTGGCCGGGCTGGTCGGGCTGGCCGGGCTGGCCGGGCTGGCCGGGCTGGCCGGGCTGGCCGGGCTGGCCGGGCTGGCCGGGCTGGCCGGGCTGGCCGGGCTGCCGGGCTGGCCGGGCTGGCCGGGCTGGCCGGGCTGGCCGGGCTGGCCGGGCTGGCCGGGCTGGCCGGGCTGGCCGGGCTGGCCGGGCTGGCGGCTGGCCGGGCTGGCCGGGCTGGCCGGGCTGGCCGGGCTGGCCGGGCTGGCCGGGCTGGCCGGGCTGGCCGGGCTGGCCGGGCTGGCCGGGCTGGCCGGGCTGGCCGGGCTGGCCGGGCTGGCCGGGCTGGCCGGGCTGGGCCGGGCTGGCCGGGCTGGCCGGGCTGGCCGGGCTGGCCGGGCTGGCCGGGGCTGGCCGGGCTGGCTGGGCTGGCTGGGCTGGCTGGGCTGGCTGGCTGGCTGGCTGGCTGGCTGGCTGGCTGGCTGGCTGGCTGCTGGCTGGCTGGCTGGCTGGCTGGCTGGCTGGAGAGCGAGGAGAGCGAGAGAGACGGAGCCAGAGCCAGAGCCAGAGCCAGAGCCAGAGCCAGAGCCAGAGCCAGAGCCAGAGCGAGGAGAGGGGTGGTGGGGAGGGGAGGGGAGGGGAGGGGAGGGGAGGGGAGGGGAGGGAGGGAGGGAGGATAAAAAAGAGAGAAAGGGGAGTGGAGGGGAGGGGGAGGGGAGGGGAGGGGAGGGGGAGGGGAGGGGAGGGAGAGGGGAGGGGAGGGGAGGGGGAGGGGAGGGGAAGGGAGGGGGAGGGGAGGGGTAAAACAGAGAGAAAGGCGAGAGAGAGGCTGGGAGAAGTGGGAAAGAAATAGCGGGGGCCCAGCAATACCGTCATTGAAGGTCCGTTTCACCTCCCTGTATGGTCGTAAAGTCATTGAAGGTCCGTTTCACCTCCTGTATGGTCGTAAAGACTTGCGGGCGAGGAGTGCGTTTTTATGACCATCTCGAGTAATTGACACCGCGGTGAATACGAGCTAATCGTGCACACTGCGAGCCCACAATTAATCATCTTTATGAGTTGGGTAAACACGCGCAGTTGATACAGTGACTCGGCTGCCGGTCGGCACCGGTAGCTTTCATCCGCTCGGACGAGGGTTTCTCACGCACTGCCCGGCAGAATCTCACGGTGGATCGGTCGGCACTTGACCTTAGGTGTCTTGACCCGCACCCAGGGCACATTGAAGAGATTGACGGGACACTCGTGTATGTCTCGCGGTGACGACTGGTGTTGAAGAGACATCCAGACGTGCAGATATTGATCATGGAGTAGCACAGGTCATGGTAGATCAGACAACTGTCGAACCAAAATGGCGACTGCGCTCACAGCCGTGACTATATCGGTACGCCGTTCATTCAGGGTCGCGTCGGCTGAGAGCGCTTGTGGCCGATTGAGAAGCTATTAACTGTGACACATCGACACGTTGTCAGTGGAATGGTGCAGGTGTCAGGTCGGCGGACACGTTAAGAGATTATATTTAAAGTAGTCTTCCAGCCGGACCGCTTTTCCCTCGAGCCCTCCCAGAAATAGGTACAGCAGCACGAGCACACGTGACTGGCACGTGACTGGCACGTGACTGGTGCGAACATGAGTCAGCGTCGCATTTGTAAAGCTTAACGGTGCGCATACTTTCCACCTGTCAAAGAATAACTTCGAGCCTTTTTTGGAGAGTGACAATTGGTATCTGTAATCTGTAGCAGCAACCTATACCGTTATACTAACAGAAGCTGTTAAAGTTAGGATCTGGTTCGTTGAATTTATTCATTTATAGCATCGATGGGCCTTTCCAATGCCTCTTGACCGAAATGATAGGTACGCATCAAGGTTAATATATGACAAAGCCCTGTGTAACTTAGATGGAAAATGTTATGTGTATGTATGTAGGCATGTACGTTTTTCGCTTGTGGTAACATATTCGCTGCAAGCAATTTACAAATTAACTGCTCATAAAATAGTTAATGCATGAGTTTACATCTCATGAACCAATTGTCAAGCATTGTAATAGCATGTTAGGGGCTCATTTTGTATCCAAGGGCTCAGCAGTCTCCAATTATCCGCATGTAATTCGTTAATTCGTTCATTCGTCAATATATTGACATATAAATAGATCGTCCTAAAAAGACTTTTGGACTGTTGGTGAAACATTAATCAGATAAAAATAATATCATATCAGATCATAAACATTAATCAGATGCAAATAAGACTTAATGAGGGGCGACATGATATTGGTATCATGGCCATGGTTGACTTGCCAGACGAATATGAAATTACAGAATGTCACATAAAAATTCGCCTTCTTTGTCCTGGCATTAATGGTTTGACCATGCACATTTCGTCAAGGTAAGCTCTGACTTGTCCTTGAGGCCTGGTCAAACATTTGCATGTTTGCCACACAGTTCATTATCTTAGGTATCAAAAGTCACTTGTATTGCAAAAATGACTTCTGACAATTTTATAAAATTATTAAGTTGGGTTGTCTCAGCAAATTTTAATTTCATTTTGGCATAATGGTGTTAATCGCTGGTAAAAAATACGCATATGAAATTAATTTTGAATGCACCTTCTTAGGATTTATCTATTATACATAAGCTTTTCAAGTTAACACAACACTGGATAACCAACCCCCTTTTGCAACACGTGTCGTGCCAATATTTTAGCATTTACTACAATCGTCTCTCTTTCAAAGTGCGGACATATCAGCAAGACAGCAGCAGCGCGATGTGTTGTCACATCAAGAGTCAAGGGTACGACGGAGATGGGCGACTTTCCGGCGGCTGTCACTCCGCCTGAGTTCGCCCGACGAAAACAAAGTGACGTAACAGCTTTCCCACACATTGTCTCGTTCCGATCTTCCGCGCGCCTCGCTCCTCGCCTCGCCTCGCGTCTGATCCACTCAAAGGCTATACGAGATAACGCCCGGTTACAAATTGCCTCGAATGCGCGGCTTTTTGTCGGTCGGCAGCGCGCTGCAGCGACGCGACGCGACTTTGAGCAGAATGCGCCTTGAATGCTCGTGGCGCGCCTGTCACCTTCGCGTGTCTCGTCGCTCGCGAGTGTCCTTCCACGAGGCGGCGGCCCGCCCCCCAGTCGGCCCCTGTACCTATCCACTGCGAACAAACGCAGATAGTCATCGCAGGGAGGCCATTTGCATATCGGCGACTTTTCGCCGCCGGCCGGGCGAGACACGCACGTGCGCAGGCGCGACGCGTTCCCACGGTAGCGGCGGCGGCGGCGGTGGAGGTGGCGGTGGAGGCGGCGGTAGCGGCGGCGGCGGCGGTGGTGTGGCGGCGGCGGTGGTGCGGAGGCGGCGGCAGCGGCGGTGGCGGCGGCGGCGGAGAGCAGGGCGTGCGACCGTTGTGATGCGGCGGGACGAGTGTCGGCTCGGCGACCCGGTCGACCGCTGAGTGTTTGTGGTCGCTGACAATGCGTGTGCTCGGCACTCAAAGTCATGCCTCACGGCTCGTCCTGCTCCGCCCCTCCCCGCTCCACCCTCCCCGCCTGCTCCGCCCCTCCCCGCTCCACCCTCCCCGCCTGCTCCGCCCCTCCCCGCTCCACCCTCCCCGCCTGCTCCGCCCCTCCCCGCTCCACCCTCCCCGCCTGCTCCGCCCCGCCCCGCTCCACCCTCCCCGCCTGTTCCGCCCCGCCCCGCTCCACCCTCCCCGCCTGCTCCGCCCCTCCCCGCTCCACCATCCCCCGCCTGCTCCGCCCCTCCCCGCTCCACCCTCCCCGCCTGCTCCGTCCCTCCCCCGCTCCACCCTCCCCGCCTGCTCCGCCCCTCCCCGCTCCACCCTCCCCGCCTGCTCCGCCCCTCCCCGTCTCGCCTCACCTATCCGCCCCGCCTCGGGTCGCCCCGGCCCGGGCGGTGGACGTAGTCTGCTTATGAGGCTGAGTGTGTATCTGTGCGTGTAGCGGGCGTATCGGCGGCGGTAGCGGGCGTATCGGCGGCGGTGGCGGGCGTATTGACAGCGGTGGCGGGCGTATCGACAGCGGTGGCGGGCGTATCGACAGCGGTAGCGGGCGTATCGACAGCGGTAGCGGGCGTATCAACAGCGGTGGCGGGCGTATCGACAGCGGTAACGGGCGTATTGACAGCGGTAGCGGGCGTATCGACAGCGGTAGCGGGGGTATCGACAGCGGTAGCGGGGCGTATCGACAGCGGTGGCGGGGGTATCGACAGCGGTAGCGGGGGTATCGACAGCGGTAGCGGGCGTATCGACAGCGGTGGCGGGCGTATCGACAGCGGTAGCGGGCGTATTGACAGCGGTAGCGGGCGTATCGACAGCGGTAGCGGGCGTATCGACAGCGGTGGCGGGCGTATCGACAGCGGTGGCGGGCGTATCGACAGCGGTAGCGGGCGTATTGACAGCGGTAGCGGGCGCATCGACAGCGGTAGCGGGGGTATCGACAGCGGTAGCGGCCGCTGTCACGCCCAATCCCGATTGGTGTCGGCGGGGCCGTATCGTAGTGTTGTGAGCCTGTGTTGTGAGCCTGGCCTGTCAGCCGGCTTGCGGTCACTGCTGGTGGTAGCTGCACCAGTGGCAGTCAACAGACAGTGACCGCCGCTTGGAACTTCCCGACAAACATATTAGACACGATCGCCACAGGCGCGAGCACAGCAAGCCACACCCATTGCGGCTGTCACTGGACACTACATGTTATCGTCCAGCAACAACGCAGTGAAATATGAGACTTCTTCTGTGTTTTGTATTTACGAGCATTTGAGTCATCGTACGTCAGCGAATCTAATGAATAAGTAGTCATTACTTAAAGAGGTACACCTTATATGTTTCAGCACGTAAATTGAAAAGGTATTTATGGACGAACCATGTATGGCAAACCATGCCCATTTCAACACCACGATGATACATCAAGTTTGTTATTGGTCATAAACTACTCTCCACATCCGAATACAGATTTGAAGAGCTAGCCGGTTCCAATCGTATCACATCACGTGCGGAAAGCATAATGTGTTTAACTATCACGTGCGGAAAGCTCAATGTGTTTAACTGACTGCTGTTCCTGATGAGGAAGACACTGCACGAGCTAGCCGTAGAAATCACACGCTTTGAGACGTCTCTGCCATTCTGTCATCATCTCCAAT
>JAXIVJ010011379.1:0-43766 GCA_036785665.1 Chirona hameri
ATATATATATATGAGTGAACCAGGTATGGACGATACCCAAACCAAATTTCAAAGCAATATCTTTATTGACTTATGGCTCCCAAGTATAAGTAACTCATGACGTCATTTTTGTAAGTTACGTTTTTTTTTGGCTTTTATTGACCAGATACAGACAAATAAATGCCACCACTGTTTCTCTGAGACAAAACTGGTCAAGAGACATGCCTTTTTTTATTTAGATTAATCAATTTCGAATGTTGGCCTTATGTGACCTGACCTTGACCGTATATGGTGTCAGGTTGTGAAAATAGCTGCTACTATCACATTCTACGTGTAAAATAACCCATAAAACATGTGTCGCATGACTTTCGTAGACCTCTTGCAAAAAGTGACCTTTTGTGACCTGATCTTGACCTTGACCTTTGCTTACAATTTCACTTTTTCTTAATGCGGGAGATGCATTATACCTTTGAGAGTATTTTGTGCGATAATAGTCTCAATTTAAGGCTTTGGATGGAAAGTATGGCCCAAAAACTAAAATACCTTAATTTTGACTTTTGACCTGGCCGTGACCTGAGATGTGACCTTATTTTGAAAATGTCTCGTAAGCGTTGGATGCGCCTCATTGAGAGCTTTCGATTACGGCCTTGCGCGTCTCGCTGCGGATATTGGTTCGGCATATAACGAGAAGGCAGAATCTGCCCCCAGCGTGTTTGACCGAATACCCAGCGGGGCGCGAGTTAATTTGTCTTTTAAAATCAGAAAATGTGTCAAATTTTGGGCGAATTTGGGCGGTTTAGGTATGTCAGCTTTGCCCCCCCCCCTCCTCTCCTGCTGGATCTGCCAGTGGCCATAAACTAAGACAAGCTACTTGAAAATCCCGTGAGCGCTCAACATTTTCAACGGAAGTTTTACACGTTGCAATTTTCTGACGTTGTCTTTCCAAACTTACGACGGATCGTTTCGCGTAAAGCGCCTCCACACTCCATAGTCTAGACATTAGTGACTGTGAATTACCTCGAATGTATGTGTTTCCAATGTAATATGTCACAAACGTGAGCAATCGGGACAACGTAAAATGTTGAGGGCCAGACGTTCCGCGTTGCCTCTTATTGATTGTGTTGCTGCTGGGACCTTCAAGGTGCCTTGTGCGTGCATCTAAAATGGTTAACCCACGCTCAGACGGGGTCCGCACT
Source organism: Chirona hameri (assembly GCA_036785665.1). Classification (NCBI taxonomy): domain Eukaryota; kingdom Metazoa; phylum Arthropoda; class Thecostraca; order Balanomorpha; family Balanidae; genus Chirona; species Chirona hameri. The sequence goes on from JAXIVJ010011379.1 coordinate 1,176, forward strand.
AAGTTCGAACCGCCGGGGAATGGATACCCGCCCCTACAAGATTTCAAAAGTCATGCAACGTATAGCGACAAACAGAAACAAGTTAGATAGCTCGAAACAAACCAGGTCTAATGAAAGTACTAAGTCATTATTTTAGGTCAGGTCATTTAGGTCATTGAGGTCAACAAAGGTAAAATGTAGGCCATAAATGGGTATCCTTACCAAAACCCGTCTATATCTCGAGAACAAAAAGAGGTAGCGACGCACGAAAAAAAGTCCGAAAGATCACTGGCGGATCCAGGGGGGGGGGGGCATCAGAGGCAAATGCCCCCCCCCCCCCGCAGGAATCTGGGGGGGGGGGGGCTTTCAATACAAGTACGCCCCCCCCCCGCGCGTTCTCAATTTATCGTAAAATCGTCTTCGCAGCAGTCAAAATCCAGCCATCCACAGTAAAAAAAAACGGAAAATTACGCGCCGCTTCGCGGCATGACACAACTTTCGCAATTGCTTATACAAATTTGGGAAATGGGGAAAATGAATTCCATTAGGTAAGTGTCTGGCAGAGGCTCTCATAGGCGGTAATTGCTGGTACTGGTGGATCCAGGGGGACATCAGGGACAAATTATGCCCCCCCCCCCCTCCACAGGAATCTGAGAGGGGCATTCAATACAAGTATGCCCCTCCCCGCGCGTTCCCTGCACTGCACGTGAAAAACAATGATCTTAGGAGAAAACTTCATGAAAACGGAACTTTTTTTCTTCTCTCGAGTGATTGAATTTGAAGTTTGTATGTATACTTTTCTTTCAATGATAGACCAAACAGCGCACCTGATGCAATTCAAGCGCCATGTCATGCCATTTTGGCGGAAGAACGATGAATGTTTGAACAATTGTAGAAAATAGAGTTTTGAAGCAAATTGCAAATACAAACGTAAAAAGAAAATAAATTATATTCTCTTCAAAATGGTTATCTCTAATATTCGAAATTGTGTGTTTTTGACCCTGCGAAATAGGAAAAACTGTTGTTTTTTTCGGAGAAAAAAACAATATTTTTGTGAATTTGGAAAGTGCATTTCTTAGCTCGAATGCCAAAATAAGGCGATTGTCCAAAATCCGCGGGGAAAAATTGAGGTACCTTTTTGCCACAAAAAGATGCCCCCCCCCCTTCCCCTACGGAGAGAGGCTGGATTCGCCAGTGCGAAAGATAATTTAATTTGTTGTCACTCAGGCTTCATCAGATTTGATCTCGGGTCAATAGCTAGCTCAGGGAAGGCCATCGAACGTGAAACATTCTCAAAATCGCGGAATTGTTTTTAGGGAATAACTTTTGAGATACGCATGATAAAGTGATACTTACAGTTTTCACCATTGTGTTTCTCTGTCGAGACGCATCGAATGGGATATCGGATGATCATGTCCTAGTTAGGTCATATTCGAAAATTGACCTGTCCCGTGCTCAGGTCAAGGTCAGATCAAGTTCAAATTTTACATCAATCAACGTGTCTCGACGAGCGAAAAACAATGTTGATAACTCCATTACTCTACCTTCATTTGTCAAAGAGTTATTGAAGAGATAAAAAACGTAACCTCTTGGGTCACCTGAGTTGACCTCGTAGAGGTCAAATAATAAAAATGTGACTTGGATCTTTGCATTTGGCACAAGAATGGTGTAGGTAGCTGGTGAAAACTGGTCAAATTTAAGCGTTTTCTGTGAATTTCTACGTGTTTTCATTTTCTCCATTGACTTATAATGGAAGTTTACCAAATCTTATTGACCTTAGGTCACCGATATTACAAATTCGAGATAAACGAATTGTAGGTACAGGTCACTGCAAAAGTAATGGTAGGTACTCAGGTCACTGCAAAAGTAATGGTAGGTACTAGTGACTATTCAGCAAATCGCTTATATCTTCTAAACCGTTGGGAAGAATCGTTGAAATTTTGTGTGCTGGTCGCTGGCTTTTCTACCTACATATGAATCGCTCTTTTTTATTTTCCAATCACCCAATTTTCTGCAATTTGCGAACAATCTTCAGAGCCATCTATCGTCTAAGTTCGTACTTATGGGCTATGGCCTAAATTCATCCTGTGAGTTTCAAACCGCTCGGTCGATCACTTTGGCACGACCACAAACTTTCAAAAACTTGCTTGGAGGTGGGATCACTTAACATGGCTTGTTGACCTGACCTGAGATGACTCGAGATAAAAAATGGCACACAATTTGGGTGATTGTTCCCCAAAGAGTTACGCCAAGTTTGGCGGCGCTGCGTGTCGACGTTTTCCAATATTTACGAAAACCTCAGGGGACGGATATCCACCCCAAGTCGGTGCGCGTGTTAATACTTTTCCCATCATGGTGCCAACAGGGATCAGTTGCCACAATTTGTTTTTGGGATCAGATTAAGAACTTATCAATCAATCTACGCATAGGTTCTGTTCGACATGGGCCTGTCCGACGTTTTTTATTGCGACTATTTAGGGGCCCGGCAAAATATAGTGGCCCAAATCCGAGGATATACCATTTCGCGCCATTTTTTTTTTTTTTTGGGGGGGGGGGGGTTTGATCGAGGGGCCCCTCGAGATGCTTTGCCCTCCTCCCCCTTGACGAAGGTCTGCCTGCGCCCCTGGATCTGACCTTAGGTCACCGATATTATAAATCCAAGATAAACGAATTGTAGGTACTTATGGCCTAATTAAGTCTTGTGAGTTTGAAAACACTCGGTCAATCACTGTGGCTTTGGCACGACTTTCAAAAACTTGCTTGGAGGTGGGGTCAGGTGGGGAGGATGACTCGAGATACAAAATTACACAAAATGTGGATAATTGATGCCCAAAGAGCTATGCCACGTTTGGTGGCGCTACACACCGCCGTTTTCCCAATATCTACGAAAACCTCTGGTGGGCGGATATCCGCGCCCCACGTCGGTGCGCATGTTAATACTTCGCATGGTGCCAAAGGGAGTCAGTTGCCGCACATTATTTTGTATCAGACTACGTACTTATCAGTTAATCTACGCATGGGGTCTGTTCAACATGGGTCTGTCTGACGTTTTTTCCTCGATAATTTAGGACCCCTTTGTTAAGGCCTAAATGATCGAATATTGTATATTATCGATATCGATAATTTAGGCCTTTGGCCGAGGCGCCCTCTGGGGATGCCGTCCCCTCCCCCCCCCCTGCCGAAGGTCTGGCTGCGCCCCCGATGGCAATAATTGAACGGAAGCCCAAAGTACGTACGATGAATGGCTTTACCGATTGTAGGTCATGACGTCCTTCATTTTATTGCCAGTGCGACTTCCTCATAGATAGCGCCTTTATCCTCTGTCAGAAGCCGCAATGCAGAGGCTAATATAACTCTGCCCCGGGGACTCGCATTGCACCGGTGACAGGAGTATAACCAGACCAGCTCAGGGTGACAGTATAACCAGACCAGCTCAGGGTGACAGGAGTATAACCAGACCAGCTCAGGGTGACAGGAGTAGTATAACCAGATCAGCTCACGGTGACAGGAGTATAACCAGACCATCTCAGGGTGACAGGAGTATAACCAGACCAGCTCAGGGTGACAGGAGTATAACCAGACCAGCTCAGGGTGACAGGAGTATAACCAGACCAGCTCAGGGTGACAGTATAACCAGACCAGCTCAGGGTGACAGGAGTATAGCCAGACCAGCTCAGGGTGACAGGAGTATAACCAGAACGGCTCAGGGTGACAGGAGTATAACCAGACCAGTTCAGGGTGACAGGAGTATAACCAGACCAGCTCAGGGTGACAGTATAACCAGACCAGCTCAGGGTGACAGGAGTATAACCAGACTGGCTCAGGGTGACAGGAGTATAACCAGACCGGCTCAGGGTGACAGGAGTATAACCAGACCAGTTCAGGGTGACAGGAGTATATATAACCAGACCAGCTCAGGGTGACAGGAGTATAACCAGACCAGCTCAGGGTGACAGGAGTATAACCAGACCATCTCAGGGTGACAGGAGTATAACCAGACCAGCTCAGGGTGACAGGAGTATAACCAGACCATCTCAGGGTGACAGGAGTATATATAACCAGACCAGCTCAGGGTGACAGGGGTATAACCAGACCAGCTCAGGGTGACAGGAGTGTATATAACCAGACCAGCTCAGGGTGACAGGAGTATATATAACCAGACCAGCTCAGGGTGACAGGCGTTTAACCAGACCGGCTCAGGGTGACAGGAGTATAACCAGACCAGCTCAGGGTGACAGGAGTATAACCAGAACGGCTCAGGGTGACAGGAGTATAACCAGACCAGCTCAGGGTGACAGGAGTATAACCAGACCAGCTCAGGGTGACAGGAGTATAACCAGACCAGCTCAGGGTGACAGGAGTATAAATAGACCAGCTCAGGGTGACAGGAGTATAACCAGACCAGCTCAGGGTGACAGGAGTATAACCAGACCAGCTCAGGGTGACAGGAGTGTAACCAGACCAGCTCAGGGTGACAGGAGTGTATATAACCAGACCAGCTCAGGGTGACAGGAGTATATATAACCAGACCAGCTCAGGGTGACAGGAGTATACATAACCAGACCAGCTAAGGGTGACAGTATAACCAGACCAGCTCAGGGTGACAGGAGTATAACCAGACTAGCTCAAGGTGACAGGAGTATAACCAGACCGGCTCAGAGTGACAGGAGTATAACCAGACCAGCTCAGGGTGACAGGAATATATATAACCAGACCAGCTCAGGGTGACAGGAGTATAACCAGACCAGCTCAGGGTGACAGGAGTATAACCAGACCAGCTCAGGGTGATAGGAGTATAACCAGACCAGCTCAGGGTGACAGGAGTATAACAAGACCATCTCAGGGTGACAGTATAACCAGACCGGCTCAGGGTGACAGGAGTATAACCAGACCAGCTCAGGGTGACATGAGTATATATAACCAGACCAGCTCAGGATGACAGGAGTATAACCAGACCAGCTCAGGGTGACAGTAGTATAACCAGACCAGCTCAGGGTGACAGGAGTATAACCAGACCAGCTCAGGGTGACAGGAGTATAACCCGACCGGCTCAGGGTGACAGGAGTATATATAGCCAGACCAGCTCAGGGTGACAGGAGTATAACCAGACGAGCTCAGGGTGACAGGAGTATAACCAGACCAGCTCAGGGTGACAGGAGTATAACCAGACTAGGTCAGGGTGACAGGAGTATAACCAGACCAGCTCAGGGTGACAGTATAACCAGACCAGCTCAGGGTGACAGGAGTATAACCAGACCAGCTCAGGGTGACAGGAGTATAACCAGACTAGCTCAGGGTGACAGGAGTATAACCAGACCAGCTCAGAGTGACAGGAGTATAACCAGACCAGCTCAGGGTGACAGGAGTATAACCAGACCAGCTCAGGGTGACAGGAGTATAACCAGACCAGCTCAGGGTGACAGGAGTATAACCAGACCGGGTCAGGGTGACATGAGTATAACCAGACCATCTCAGGGTGACAGGAGTATATATAACCAGACCAGCTCAGGGTGACAGGAGTATAACCAGACCAGCTCAGGGTGACAGTAGTATAACCAGACCAGCTCAGGGTGACAGGAGTATAACCAGACCAGCTCAGGGTGACAGGAGTATAACCAGACCGGCTCAGGGTGACAGGAGTATATATAGCCAGACCAGCTCAGGGTGACAGGAGTATAACCAGACGAGCTCAGGGTGACAGGAGTATAACCAGACCAGCTCAGGGTGACAGTATAACCAGACCAGCTCAGAGTGACAGGAGTATAACCAGACCAGCTCAGGGTGACAGGAGTATAACCAGACCAGCTCAGGGTGACAGGAGTATAACCAGACCGGGTCAGGGTGACATGAGTATAACCAGACCAGCTTAGGGGGACAGGAGTATAACAAGACCAGCTCAGGGTGACAGGAGTATAACCAGACCAGCTCAGGGTGACAGGAGTATATATAACCAGACCAGCTCAGGGTGACAGGAGTATAACCAGACCAGCTCAGGGTGACAGGAGTATAACCAGACCAGCTCAGGGTGACAGGAGTATAACCAGACCAGCTCAGGGTGACAGGAGTATAACCAGACCAGCTCAGGGTGACAGGAGTATAACCAGACCAGCTCAGGGTGACAGGAGTATAACCAGACTAGCTCAGGGTGACAGGAGTATAACCAGACCAGCTCAGAGTGACAGGAGTATAACCAGACCAGCTCAGGGTGACAGGAGTATAACCAGACTAGCTCAGGGTGACAGGAGTATAACCAGACCATCTCAGGGTGACAGGAGTATAACCAGACCAGCTCAGGGTGACAGGAGTATAACCAGACCAGCTCAGGGTGATAGAAGTATAACCAGACCAGCTCAGGGTGACAGTATAACCAGACCAGCTCAGGGTGACAGAAGTATAACCAGACCAGCTCAGGGTGACAGGAGTATAACCAGAACGGCTCAGGGTGACAGGAGTATAACCAGACCAGTTCAGGGTGACAGGAGTATAACCAGACCAGCTCAGGGTGACAGTATAACCAGACCAGCTCAGGGTGACAGGAGTATAACCAGACTGGCTCAGGGTGACAGGAGTATAACCAGACCGGCTCAGGGTGACAGGAGTATAACCAGACCAGTTCAGGGTGACAGGAGTATATATAACCAGACCAGCTCAGGGTGACAGGAGTATAACCAGACCAGCTCAGGGTGACAGGAGTATAACCAGACCAGCTCAGGGTGACAGGAGTATAACCAGACCAGCTCAGGGTGACAGGAGTATAACCAGACCATCTCAGGGTGACAGGAGTATATATAACCAGACCAGCTCAGGGTGACAGGGGTAAAACCAGACCAGCTCAGGGTGACAGGAGTGTATATAACCAGACCAGCTCAAGGTGACAGGAGTATATATAACCAGACCAGCTCAGGGTGACAGGAGTTTAACCAGACCGGCTCAGGGTGACAGGAGTATCACCAGACCAGCTCAGGGTGACAGGAGTATAACCAGAACGGCTCAGGGTGACAGGAGTATAACCAGACCAGCCCAGGGTGACAGGAGTATAACCAGACCAGCTCAGGGTGACAGGAGTATAACCAGACCAGCTCAGGGTGACAGGAGTATAACCAGACCAGCTCAGGGTGACAGGAGTATAACCAGACTAGCTCAAGGTGACAGGAGTATAACCAGACCGGCTCAGAGTGACAGGAGTATAACCAGACCAGCTCAGGGTGACAGGAATATATATAACCAGACCAGCTCAGGGTGACAGGAGTATAACCAGACCAGCTCAGGGTGACAGGAGTATAACCAGACCAGCTCAGGGTGATAGGAGTATAACCAGACCAGCTCAGGGTGACAGGAGTATAACCAGACCATCTCAGGGTGACAGTATAACCAGACCGGCTCAGGGTGACAGGAGTATAACCAGACCAGCTCAGGGTGACATGAGTATATATAACCAGACCAGCTCAGGATGACAGGAGTATAACCAGACCAGCTCAGGGTGACAGTAGTATAACCAGACCAGCTCAGGGTGACAGGAGTATAACCAGACCAGCTCAGGGTGACAGGAGTATAACCAGAACGGCTCAGGGTGACAGGAGTATATATAGCCAGACCAGCTCAGGGTGACAGGAGTATAACCAGACGAGCTCAGGGTGACAGGAGTATAACCAGACCAGCTCAGGGTGACAGGAGTATAACCAGACTAGGTCAGGGTGACAGGAGTATAACCAGACCAGCTCAGGGTGACAGTATAACCAGACCAGCTCAGGGTGACAGGAGTATAACCAGACCAGCTCAGGGTGACAGGAGTATAACCAGACCAGCTCAGGGTGACAGGAGTATAACCAGACCAGCTCAGGGTGACAGGAGTATAACCAGACCAGCTCAGGGTGACAGGAGTATAACCAGACTAGCTCAGGGTGACAGGAGTATAACCAGACCAGCTCAGGGTGACAGGAGTATAACCAGACTAGCTCAGGGTGACAGGAGTATAACCAGACCAGCTCAGAGTGACAGGAGTATAACCAGACCAGCTCAGGGTGACAGGAGTATAACCAGACCAGCTCAGGGTGACAGGAGTATAACCAGACCAGCTCAGAGTGACAGGAGTATAACCAGACCAGCTCAGGGTGACAGGAGTATAACCAGACCAGCTCAGGGTGACAGGAGTATAACCAGACCGGGTCAGGGTGACATGAGTATAACCAGAACAGCTTAGGGTGACAGGAGTATAACCAGACCAGCTCAGGGTGACAAGAGTATAACCAGACCAGCTCAGGGTGACAGGAGTATAACCAGACCAGCTCAGGGTGACAGGAGTATATATAACCAGACCAGCTCAGGGTGACAGGAGTATAACCAGACCAGCTCAGGGTGACAGGAGTATAACCAGACCAGCTCAGGGTGACAGGAGTATAACCAGACCAGCTCAGGGTGACAGGAGTATAACCAGACCAGCTCAGGGTGACAGGAGTATATATAACCAGACCAGCTCAGGGTGACAGGAGTATAACCAGACCAGCTCAGGGTGACAGGAGTATAACCAGACCAGCTCAGGGTGACAGGAGTATAACCAGACCAGCTCAGGGTGACAGGAGTATATATAACCAGACCAGCTCAGGGTGACAGGAGTATAACCAGACCAGCTCAGGGTGACAGGAGTATATATAACCAGACCAGCTCAGGGTGACAGGAATATATGTATAGCCAGACCAGCTCAGGGTGACAGGAGTATAACCAGACCGGCTCAGGGTGACAGGAGTATAACCAGACCAGCTCAGGGTGACAGGAGTATAACCAGACCAGCTCAGGGTGACAGGAATATAACCAGACCAGCTCAGGGTGACAGGAGTATAACCAGACCAGCTCAGGGTGACAGGAGTATAACCAGACCAGCTCAGGGTGACAAGAGTATAACCAGACCAGCTCAGGGTGACAGGAGTATATATAGCCAGACCAGCTCAGGGTGACAAGAGTATAACCAGACCAGCTCAGGGTGACAGGAGTATAACCAGACCAGCTCAGGATGACAGGAGTATAACCAGACCAGCTCAGGGTGACAGCAGTATAACCAGACCATCTCAGGGTGACAGGAATATAACCAGACCAGCTCAGGGTGACAGGAGTATAACCAGACCAGCTCAGGGTGGCAGGAGTATAACCAGACCAGCTCAGGGTGACAGGAGTATAACCAGACCAGCTCAGGGTGACAAGAGTATAACCAGACCAGCTCAGGGTGACAAGAGTATAACCAGAACGGCTCAGGGTGACAGGAGTATAACCAGACCAGCTCAGGGTGACAGGAGTATAACCAGACCAGCTCAGGGTGACAGGAGTATAACCAGACCAGCTCAGGGTGACAGGAGTATAACCAGACCAGCTCAGGGTGACAGGAGTATAACCAGACCAGCTCAGGGTGACATGAGTATATATAGCCAGACCAGCTCAGGGTGACAGGAGTATAACCAGAACGGCTCAGGGTGACAGGAGTATAACCAGACCAGCTCAGGGTGACAGGAGTATAACCAGACCAGCTCAGGGTGACAGGAGTATATATAGCCAGACCAGCTCAGGGTGACAAGAGTATAACCAGAACGGCTCAGGGTGACATGAGTATATATAGCCAGACCAGCTCAGGGTGACAGGAGTATAACCAGACCAGCTCATGGTGACAGGAGTATAACCAGACCAGTTCAGGGTGACAGTATAACCAGACCAGTTCAGGGTGACAGGAGTATATATAGCCAGACCAGCTCAGGGTGACAAGAGTATAACCAGACCAGCTCAGGGTGACAGGAGTATAACCAGACCAGCTCAGGGTGACAGGAGTATATCCAGACCAGTTCAGGGTGACAGGAGTATAACCAGACCAGCTCAGGGTGACAGGAGTATAACCAGACCAGCTCAGGTTGCTGACGGGGGGCGGGGGTCCCCTCAGGCCGCCGCTGACCTGATAGTCTTCTGCTGTCGCCCTGTTGACATCACGGCACCCTTTGAAGCCATCTCGCTGCAAATGAACGGTACGCTGGCGCAGTATTCTGCCCACGTAGGCGCCGATCTGTCTCACGCGGCCCCCGGCGCGGCGGCGGTCGGTGCGGATTTAACGGCCCACTGCAGCTCCCTCCGTGTCAATGGATTCACGGCGGGCGGGCCAGCACCACTGCTCACACGTACTGGCCAGCACCACTGCTCACCCGTACTGGCCAGCACCACTGCTGCAATCTAACAGGCCAGGGCCAGCACCACTGTCGTCATAACTGGGGCAGGGGCGGATCTAGGGGGAGGGGAAACGATGTCATACCCCCCCCCCCCCCAGACCGTTCAAGGGGAGGGGGCAAACTATGTTTTGGCCCCTCCAAGACGTGAAGTCTAATACATGCTATATTTGTGTTTTTAGAACGGTACAGGGAAAATGTAGCCAAATGTGGTCAATTTTTGCCAAATTTGGCGGAGCTGTGCGCCACTGTTTTTACACTATTCTTGAAAAACCTCAGGGGGGGGGGGGCAAAATGAAAAATGACCCCTACCAGGGAGAGGGGTAATTTATAAGTTTAATAATTATCACGTTTACAAGTGTCCTTATTTCATTATTTCTATCCAGCACCATTTCGGTCAAGCAAGTCTACAATAGAACAATCGGTCCAAATCCATCCTTTTTCCTGTAGGTCCTTCCCGTCCTTCCGGTTACAACGGCGGAGGCGGAGAGGGTGTTCAGTAAGGCGGAGAAGACTCTATCCTCTCTCCGAGCGACAATGATCGAGCTCCGGATGGAGGCCCTGACCATGTGCGAAGCCCACCGCGAGACCTATAGGTCTGACCTATACGGATGACATTATAATATCATCAGTCAGCGAAGTCGTTGACTTCTTTCTTTGCGCGATCGGGAAGTCTCCAGCTAGATTATTTCAGGCTGCCGCTGCCTGGCTGGCTGCCGCAGGTTTCTGCCATAGACTGTATGGCAGTAATATGAGAAATGCAGCCTTCACCCTAGTAGGTATCGGTTACTTCGTCTCAGGGGTGGTAAAATGCCCCGTCATGCTGGACGACGTCGGAGAACAAAATTTTTATTTTTCTTGCCAGGTTGGCTATTTTCTCATCACAAATGATCCATCAGAGGAGCCACATGCTACATTTTTGCATGCGTGTCCTATTTACATCGAATCGTGGGATATTCGAGGGCAATTTCTACTGAATTGGTTCACACATGCAAATGCAGTCTACCAAAAAAAATACGCGTCCCAGTCTACCAAAAAAAAGCGCGTGCCACATAGCAACAGTGATATCAGTTTGGCAGCATATTAGACCACAAATATTTGTTTTTATAGACCATACACAACTACCAAGTTGTCTGCAAACTACTATTTCAGTCGACAGCGGTTTGGTAGAACCGCGGAAGACCACTCATTGACTTTGAACGGGAGACTCTCCGCCGTCCAACCCGCGGATCCGCTGGTTTTATCAGTCAACTTCGCTGCATAGTAGAAATGGTATACATTTTGGAACAAATTTAGAAACCCAGAGTATATTTTAGATTGTTGACCAATGACTATGGAGGCATGATGGCAGCATTTTAAAACCTCGTTTGGAGCGATCGTCGCTTTCAGAAGCGACGCATGTGATTTTTTTCTCTCAATTCTGTGAAGCACCTCCTTCTTCAGAGTTCAAGGTAAGGTTAAGGTAAAATAATTAATATATAGTTGCTCAAAAAGTGGATAAAATAAATCGCATAGCAAGTACTTAACATGTCAACACATCAGACTTGGCACGTTACTGGTGGTGTTGTGGTAATTTGGGACATCTCAAGACATCAAACTTTCATGTAATTGGTGGTGTGTTGGTGTCTGAAAGTCATCCCAGACAAAGGGTTGTCACTTTGAAGGGAGAAAACGGTAAACATCTGTAACCCCGGACACGCCCAATAACATACTTTGCATGTTATTGGTGATGTAGTGTGTTGGTATCGACTTCATCACCAATAGCATGAAAAGTATGGCATTAGGTGTTAATGTTGTCTACCCTACCTGTAAAAAGTCTGATTAAATTGAAAACTGCTTGTATTTGACGTTCGGTTCAGTAATTCCCCCCCCCCCCCAAGTTGGTGCGGCGACTGCCCCATGAACTTTGATTTTGGCCCCACCATTTTTATGTTCTGCCCACCAACTTTTTCAGATTTGAAGGTTTCCTAGTGTTAAACTGTTCAATTTTTCACCTCAGCCATGCAAAGCAACCATCCAATATCCAATATATGATATTTTGCCCCACCAACTTGCTCTGAAAAACTCTACCCATGCTGTCTATGAGATGGTCTGGGGGTCCAGGGGCGCGATAGCCCCTGGTAGGTTCTGCAGCGCCGCGAGCGAATGTGAGCAGCACGTTCTAAACATGGGTCCCTGCGACCTTAATTATTGTAAATGTTAGGTCAAGTTTGATTATGTATCGTATGATTGGTTATTAGTTATGGTTATGGTTATGACTGGTTATGCATGATTATTTACATTGACATTTACAGCAATTAAGAGGTAATAACAAAACTGTATTGTGCATGCGTTATACAACATTTGGAATATTGTGTACAAGCCTGGTCTCCAACATATGAGAAAGATTGCTGGTTGTTAGAAAGAGTTCAAAAAGGGCAACAAAAATGGTGAATTGTCTTGGTAGTTTACCTTATGAAGATAGATTAAAGAAATTGGGTATGTTTCACTTAGATATAGAAGGCTAAGATTGGAGATCTAATTGAAGTCTTCAAATTTGTAAATGGTCAGCATTCTGGATATTTAAAGGGAATGTTTGAGTTCAATAGGAAAAATCGAGGTAGAGGTCATCAGCATAAACTCATTATGAAACGAAGTAGGACTAGGCTATGACATATGACAGTAATTTTTCAGTAGAAGGGTTGTAGGATATTGGAATATGCTACCAGGGGATGTCACTGATGCAGTGACACTTGCTTCCTTCAAAATTATATTATATAAATACTTTACAGAGAAGGGATTAGTTCATAAATACTGATGGGATTAACCTGCTTTTATGCAGGTAGAGTTAGGTGATTTGAAGGGGCGAGACTGGTGGGGGAGGGGTGCAACCTCGGATGGGCCCAAGAGGCTCTTTGTTGCACTTTTCTTTTATGCCTCTTTATGTATCGTGTTTGGTGACGTCATAGCTTTGGTATTACTGGTACACTTTTCTGTCTGTCATAAATGAAAAAATAAATATTCACATTAAAAAAAAAATTGCTTAGGACCTGTCTATACTCTCTTCTTCTATAGGGGCCTCAAAAACTTTACAATGTCTTAGATACACTTACAATGTCATACAATGTCTTAATGTCAACTTTACAAATCTTGCATCAGCTACATAGCAGCTTATCAGAGTTTCTGCAACTTCATTTTTTCATGTATGATCAATATTTCACAAGAGTATAAATATAAATATTGCTTCAACGAGCGATATTGGATTAGTGTTGCTGGAGAACCATTTTCCAACTTTCGATTTGGTCGGAGAATCATAGTCTATTTTTACCACCCCTGCTTCGTCTGCGTGTGGCGTATGATGCCGAGCCCGCCGAGATGCGCAAATGGCCTCGAGGTCCGGGAGCAGGGACATATTTTTTCAAGAACCTGGCAACGGAAGTTGATCATTCTATCCGTATGTGGTGCATAGATGGGTAGCTAAAGTTTCTTGAAATGCATATTGAATTTGACGCCATGATCGGGTCATCTGTATTATTGTTTTGAATGGCGGAAGTGCGACTGGTTCGATCATGTTTGACGTCCTCGCCTTTAGCTCTTTTTTATCGGAGCACAACAGATAACAACGACAAACATTTGTGCAGTGAAATGTGTATTCATTTCTTTTCCGGTCGGACCATCCCCTCGGTTTACTATCCGAGATTCGGAGCTGGAAATTCTGAAGAAAACTACCATTTATTTGATGCTCCAAGTTTTGTTTTAAATTTCTATGGTAACTTCTTTCCACTAACATTCTTTTCCTTGACCGCAAAAAAATGTTCAAATCTAAGCCCTTAAGAGCATACTCTTGTTTTTTTTGCAAGGGTCGTCGAACCCTGTAGCAAAAAGAAGTTGGCCCCGAAGACGAACGGATGGATCCGTCCTTGCTCTCAAGGGCAAAGCCGGCTTGATGCAGCACACATTTTTCATGTTTCTTTCCCTTGCAGTCGGGAACGAAAACATAGGTACACCTTTTTCGATATCCCAAAAGGTCGAAAAGCTTAAGAAAACAGAAATAATTATTAATCGTGTGGTTGCAAAATAAAGTGGCCCAAATCCGGGGAGATTTTAGAAATTGGGGGTACCTAGGTAAGAGCCGCTCATACTGGTTGCCCCCCCCCCCCCCCCTCCTCCTCCCCCCCAAAAAAAAACAACTTCCGGCTGGATCCGCCCTTGACTGGTGTCAGACCAGTACCGCTGTCAATTGATTTGTTAACTTTGGAGTTACCATTAGCAAGCAGTTGCATTCATGGAACGAGCAAAAAAGGATCGACAATAGATACTTATGTCTAGAGCCCTTCATGGACACATTTTCAGCCCCTATCCCATCCCAGCCCATTCAGCCAGACCCAAGCCTGTTACAATCCAAATCCAAATCCGAATTCATAATTGATGGGGCTCCCATTCCCACCCGTTTCAGAATATTTCTCCTTTTGTGGTGCTAAAAATGATATGGTCTGTCCCAAACCCGTTACAGCCCGTTACATTTCCAAAAATGGCCCCATTCCCACCCATTTCCATCCCGTTCCATGGGTCAAATGGGGATTCCCATTCCATGAAGGGCTCTACTTATGTCTCATGTGAGCATTTTTTGGTAGAGTGGAAAGGGCTCCGTTGCTTTTGTCCACTTAACCCGCGCGGCGCTGGGGTCTCCATCAGAACGCCCGGTGCTGGTGTGGGGGGGGTAAATTTTACCCCACCCTCGTATCTTCCGAACCAATAACTGCAGCGAGACGTACAAGGTGGCGATCGAAAGCTCTCAGTGAGAAGAATATAACGCATACCCTAAATTCTTAAAATAAGGTCACATGTCAGGTCGCGGTCAGGTCAAGTGTCAAAATTTAAGTATTTGGGTTTCTGGACTATACTTTCCATCCAAAGCCTTATATTACAACTATTATCTCACAAAGTGCTCTCAAATGTATAATGCATCTCCTGCATAAGCAAAAGTGAAATTGTAAGCAAAGGTCAAGGTCAAGGTCAGGTCACAAAAGGCCACGAAAGCCATGCGACACATGTTGTATGGGATATTTTACACGTAAAATTCGATAGAAGCAGCCATTTTCACAGCCTGACCTCATATAATGGCTCTCAGGTCAAGGTCAGGTCACAATAAGGACAACATTTGAAATTGAATAATATAAATAAACATTGCATGTTTCTAGACTAGTTTTGTCTTAGAAATACAGTGGTGGCATTTATTTGTCTGTATTTGGTTAGTAAAAGCCAAAAAACGCAATGTAAAAAATAACGTCATGAGTTACTTATACTTAGAGAGCCATAAATCAGTCAAAAATAAAGATATTGCCTTGAAATTCGGTTTGGGCATCTTCCATACTGCGTTCTCTAATATATCGTCCAGTTTTTTGAAAATCTTCAACAACAACACAAACTTTCGTTGAAATTCTTCCCAAAAATCAGATTTTGTTTGCATTTTTGGGGGTCAAAAACCCATATTTTGAAAATCCGAGACAGCCATTTTGAAGACAATGTTATTTTCCTTCTTTTAGCGCTTTGTATTTGCGATTTATATCAAAAGGCTATTTTCTACGATTTTTCAAACATTTAAAGTTTTTTCACCAAAAATGACATGACGTCACTAAAACGTCATTATCTCCCAACATGTTGCAGCAATTTAAATAAAGTTTTGGTAAAAGACGTAGAATTGATGCACCATAAGGTACCGAAAGTTTCACTTTGGTACCTGTCATCATTTCCAAGTTGTTGAGAAAATCTGGGAGGGGGGGGGGGGGTAAAATCCCCCCCCCCCCCAGCGCTGCGCAGTGGCGGGTGGCGTATGTGGCGCGCGAGTAATATACGCCATCCAACGCTCGGCTGCGTGTTTACCGAGCTGCCTTTGGTACAGCAGCAAATCAGATCCATTCGTTATGTCCGCGCCCACCCCATATATCATGTGTGGACGGTCTGTATAGACTGTCCTGCTCGCGGTGTCGGGTCAGGTTCGGAGCCCCCTGTGACGGCTGGCTGCGCTGTCTGTCCGCGCCGCAGTATATCGCCCGTCTCGGGGCCGTGGTATATCGCCCGTCCCGGGGCCGCGGTATATCGCCCGTCCCGGGGCCGCGAGACAGCTGGCCGTGCTGTCTGTCCACGCCGCGGTATATCGCCCGTCCTGGGGCCGCGGTATATCGCCCGTCCCGGGGCCGCGGTACATCGCCCGTCCCGGGGCCGCGGTATATCGCCCGTCCCGGGGCCGCGGTATATCGCCCGTCCCGGGGCCGCGGTATATCGCCCGTCCCGGGGCCGCGGTATATCGCCCGTCCCGGGGCCGCGGTATATCGCCCGTCCCGGGGCCGCGGTATATCGCCCGTCCCGGGGCCGCGGTATATCGCCCGTCCCGGGGCCGCCAGACACGGCCGGCTGCGATGACCGTCAGACCGCTATTGAGGCTGCGATGACCGTCAGACCGCTATCGAGGCTGCGATGACCGTCAGACCGCTATAGACGTGTCGACTTGTAAGCCGGAATGGCGTCGTCCCGCAGTCTGTGTCCACGGGCGGACAGACGGCCGGCTGAATAGGCTGACCCCCCTCGGCGGACAGACGGCCGGCTGAATAGGCTGACCCCCCTCGGCGGACAGACGGCCGGCTGAATAGGCTGACCCCCCTCGGCGGACAGACGGCCGGCTGAATAGGTTGACCCCCTCGGCGGACATACGGCCGGCTGAATAGGCTGACCTATTATACGGTCCTGGGCTGACCCCCCTCCCTGTCCCGCTCTCCCTCTCATCTGCAGCGCAGGCAGGGCCTCCCTCGGCCCGGCGGCTGGCGGCGCGCGCCAGTCACCCCGGCCGAAAGGTACCACCAATCAAACGGCGGGGCAGATTGCCGCCTGGTAATCATATTCATAGTGTATTGCAACGACCAGCAGATACATACAAACGGCCGATCGGCAACGTTCACAGCTGAGACGATGTCCCGCGTCGGGACGGCGAATTTCAGTGTGAAGCGCATTAGCATGCGGAGCGCTGTATCAAATCAGAATATGATGCAGGTCAGAATATTGTAAATGGCATACCTCGCCACAGCAGTAGGCACCCGGCGGCCAATGCCATGGGAACGCCGCGCCGCCGCAGTGAAAGTGGTAAGCTGCATTGATTTTAGCCCTGCGTCATCTATGCTGGAATGGGCCACTCTCCCGGCTACGTGTCACGAATGACCAGCTGTTCGCAACTGAGTTACAGGCTTCGGTTGGCCACTGGTATTCAGAATGAGTGTGTGAATGTTAATGTTCGGATGGACACGACATCTTAAGAATATAGTTGTCCCTGACCAGGTGGAATTCCATTGTCGAATAGTCGAATATATTTGCTTTGCCGGCTGGTAGGACGCTTCGCTATACATAGTAACAGCAAATATAAGCAGGCCAGCTTATAGAGCACACCTGCAAAAAGAAGGGGAGGTAGTTATGTTATCAATCTATTGTGTCATGAAGACATATGAACCAGTCTTTAAACATGAACAATTGTTTTGCTGAATGCTTTCACCACTAGCGGATCCAGGGGGAGGGCGGACATGGCCCATCCCCCCCCCCCCAAAAAAAAAACAACAACTGGAAGATGGAGGGAGCAACATGTTGTTTGCCCTCCCCAAAAAAAGAAAGTTACCAAGTACGTATTAATGATTTGAGTCTGAACGTTTCCATAAAAAACTTAATTAAATGTCGAATGTTCTAGAGAGAAAAAAGAAAACGAAAAAGACTGAATTTCGGAAATAAAACGCGGCACGCGTCCATGCCGTAGTTTCGTATTGCATAAATACCTTCATTTGGGAGCAATTAACAGCACAAGAGTCACATCGCTAAATGTGGCGCAGATGATGCGAATAACGGTTGCTGTTTATACCAAATCGAAGTATTTGTATCGACCATGAATCGAAGCGTGTTGTGCTCCACGCGTAGGAAGTTCGAAGTTCAAACTTTGGATTTCGTGGGTACTGGCGATCAGGATATTGTCATGAAGAGGCAGTCGACTCCGAATCATTTTGTCAGAAAGAATGAAATGGAAGGGTATTTTGTATATCAAAGCCAATAAGGTACGTACCTCACGCTCACCTGTTTCACTCGGGTGATTTGGTTCCCATGCCCATCCACGGTTAGGGGGCAGTTGGGGGAGGGGCATGTCCCTCCCTGTTACTCGTTAGGTTCCCATGCCCATCCACGGTTAGGGGGTGGTTGGGGAGGGGCATGTCCCTCCCTGTTACTGGTTAGGCTCCCATACCCATCCATGGTTAGGGGGTGGTTGGGGAGGGGCATGTCCCTCCCTGTTACTCGTTAGGTTCCCATACCCATCCATGGTTAGGGGGTGGTTGGGGAGGGGCATGTCCCTCCCTGTTACTCGTTAGGTTCCCATGCCCATCCACGGTTAGGGGGTGGTTGGGGAGGGACATGTCTCCTTTGATCTCCCTTTGGATTCACCAAGCACTGGTGAATCCAAGGGGGGGGGGGGAGGGGGGCAAAGTGACCATGCCCCAACCGCCTACTGGTGGATCCAGGGGGGGGGGAGGTAAAAGGGTCATGCCACCAACCGCGTACTGGTGGATCCAAGGGGGGGAGGCAAGGGAGCCATAACCCTTAACCGCCTACTGGTGGATCAAAGAGGGAGGATGAGGACATGACCCCGGGCCCTCCAATTGCCTACTGGTGGATCCAAGGGGACCAAAGGCACCAATGCAGTTATTGACGAGCCACCGAACGGTATTTTTAGTTTTCGCCCACTGTCCAAAGGATCCGAGTTCCAGGGGGCGTCCCCCCCCCCCCCCCCACTCCGGCACGGCGAATGTGGCGCCGAGCATCACTGCGGAGTCTAGCGGAGTCTAACATCTAATAAGCATGGATGGGGATAGGAACATGTAGGACAAAAATGAAATTTGGTTTTGTGGAGATTATTGAGCAACAAATGCAGAGGTGAAAAAAGCTCCTACTCGCCTACGTACGTCGGTGACAGCGGAAGGTGCGCGGTGAGTCAGCCAACCGCTTACGGCTTGGTGTATTTTCAGAGACAAAACTTCTAAAAACAAAATTGATCACAACCGCACTCATTTGGTCTTACTAGCAACTCACAGTAACTTGTCAGGCATAACCCGTGCCCGATTCCAGGCTGTCTAATCAGTACGTGTTGTAATTTAACTGCAGCTTCCACTGACCTCCGGAAATCCTGCTGGCTTTTGTAAACGGAGCCCGAGTAGTGAGTTTTTCGCTGGGTCTGGTGGGTCCGTGGCAATTGTGGTGCTGTTGTGTGGGTTTGCGGCAATTTCGGTGCTTGCGCTGCTTGTTTTTTTTTTCTCTCGACTCCTTCGGTGTTATAGTGACGTCAGAGGTTTGAATACACCAACTGACTGTATTTTATCAATAATTACCATTAATTTTACCACTCTTTAGCTAAGTAAACACCGTATAAATGGTATTTACATGTTAATTTAGCTTAACAATTATTTATATATGAGAATAGGGCAGCAGCTGATCGGGCTGTATTGAAACAGAGACTCGCATAATGAATCGCCAATACCTCAATACTTATAAGTGCGTTCGCTCTTTTCTAGCAAGTAGACCAATTGTGCTGACGGACAAGACTTTCGATTGAACTGATAATTAACTGTGGATCTTAAGCGGGGCCTTTTGAATTGTGTTTGGGATAAACACGTTGAAGCACGGTGGATAAAATCGTTGAAGAGTTACAGCTGTGGATTGTGTATGAGTGGTATAAGTGTGGATTGCTTAAATTCGGCTTTTTTGATAGCCTGATTGTGAAAAGCTAAAGATGGCCAAAGTGAAAAAGCAAAGAACTCACGAGGAAGAAGCAAAGCTCCCACCAAATAGACGGCATCAAGCTTGTGGCCGCTGTTCTTACGAGGGCGAGTACAAAAATGTTAAGCGACATAACAAGGCCAAGCATCCTGGATTGCCACTTAAATTAAGAAACAAAGCATTTGGTGTTGGAGGTGCTTTTGAGCACTTGATAAGGCATGGAAGCAATGAGACTGAAGATGTATCTGCACCACTGCAGACAACACCAGGTAAGACAATTGGTAGTTGCTCTGTCCGGTAACGGTGGGGCTGGCGTCACCGTCGCTGGGTAACGGTGGGGCTGGCGTCACCGTCGCGGCCGGGCAATCAAATCAAGGTTCAAGGTTACTATCACCGTTGTTGGTCTGGAGTCATGGGAAGCTTAATGACGTCAACGTTTTGAAGTTCGGGTTTACAAATCAGTTTCAAAGTAGTTTTTAATTATGTCGAATGCGTTGGTCGGCTTTTTTTGTAAGAAGTAAGAAATAACCATTTACTTATGTTTTAGGATGTTTCCGAATAACTTACATGTGGCCTATGGCATATTATTTTGTGTTGGCACCGACATAGGCTTGTTTATTGTTATCGATGACTTTAAAGAGCCTTCTTTTGACCGTCATGACTAACAAAATTGTATTAATGCAAAGGTGAAAAATGAAAAAAAAATGAGTCAGCCTGACCCTCCGTCGGTGACAGGCTGACACTTTTTTTTCACCTCTGAACAAATGATAAAACTGGACGCTCTTGGCATATTTCGTAGGTATTGTATATATTAGCATCGTTCCCAAGATTGTCCTTTTTTGTGGGTATCAATTTCACTAGATAGTTAAATGAGTCTTGTTAAGCTCCTTTTATTGCGGTCGTTATTACTTGGGTATTACCGCTAACGTGGTTTTACCAGCTATAAGAAACTGGTCACTCCGAATAACTCCTTAAAATGGTAACACAAAGTTTCGTGCAGAATGAGTCAATAGCTGTTTTCACGAATTATTATTGCACTGAAAAGTTTCTGACAGATTT
This sequence comes from Chirona hameri, assembly GCA_036785665.1. Taxonomy (NCBI): domain Eukaryota; kingdom Metazoa; phylum Arthropoda; class Thecostraca; order Balanomorpha; family Balanidae; genus Chirona; species Chirona hameri. The sequence continues at coordinate 22,187 of JAXIVJ010011379.1, forward strand.
GGAAAGTTTTGAAAAACTACACAACTTTTACATGCCATTTTTGGCTAGAAATGTCCCTCATGATTTTGTAATATGTTGGTTAGAATAAAATATGTTGACGATATTGCGGTTTGGTGGTAATAAGCAAGATAAGTATTGATAGAATCTTCCTGAAACTTTCAGGATGAAACTTTCAAGGGTTACGTTTGGGGGGGGGGGGCAAAAGTCATGTTGGCCCCCCTTTCCAGGCTGTGGGGAGGGGGGGGGGGCATTGCCTGGTTGCCCCCCCCCCCTGGATCCATCCGCCAGTGGGACGGTATACATGTGTATGTTTCCATTTGTATTGATTTGACATAAATTCACCACATACATTGAAATGTTGAATCAAACGTGAATCGATGAAAATATTTTTGTGATTCTTTGAATCGGAAAGAATGAATTATAAATTTTGTATCCATGAATCGAACGGTGATTGAATCATTCAGATTCCAAAATGAATCAGATTGAATCGTTCCAAAAGAAAGGTGAATCAATAACCAGTCTGCATACCTACATGAACAAAATTAAGTTGTAGAAACTCTGATAAGCTACTCTGTAGCTGATGCAAGATTAAAGACAGTGTTAAGTTCTTGAGGTCCCTATAGAAGAAGAGAGTATAGACAGACCTCCTAAGCAATATTTTTAACTTAAGGTGCATTTTTTTCTCTCATTTATGACAGACACAAAAGTGTACCAGTAATACCAAAGCTATGACGTCACCAAAAACGATACATAATCAAACTTGACCTAACATTTATAGCAATTAAGGTCGCAGGGACCCACGTTTAGAACGCGCCGCTCGCATTCGCTGGCTGCGCTGCAGAACCTACCAGGGGCTGTCGCCCCCCGGACCCCCAGACCATCTCGTAGACAGCGTGCACTGAAGAAAAAAATGACACCGTCAAAAATTCCGCCCCAGAGGTTTTTTTTGCAACACCTCCTTAAGGTATCGAACACTAAAAAACGGTCTGGAGGAGTCAGACTCTACAAAATGGTGTCTGACTCCTTCAAGAGAGTCGTGATTCTCTTGAAGGTCCCAGAAAACACCATTTTGTATTCTGACTCTTTTTTTACAACGTTTTTAGTGTTCGATACCCTAAGGAGGTGTTCCAAAACACCCCTCTGGAGCGGACATTTTGACGGTGTGCCAATCCACGTATACGAGTGCCATTTTTTTCAGTGATGGGTGGATTTTTTCAGAGCAAGTTGGTGGGGCAAAATATCATATTGGGTGGTTGCTTTGCATGGCTGAGGTGAACAAATTAACAGTTTAACACTAGGAAACCTTCAAGTCTGACAAAAGTTGGTGGGACAGAACATAAAAATGGTGGGGCCAAAACAGGGGCGCAGCCAGGGGGGGGGTCACAGGGGGCACGTGCCCCCCCCCCATTGGGTCGAGGGGCCCAAAGGGCCCCTCGGCCCAATGGGAGAAGGCCTCGGCCCCTCAGCCCAACTCCTATGATAGGTATCGACGTACAACTTACAGTACCTTATGCTACATTAATTCTACGTCTTTTCACAAAAGTTCAATGAAATTGATGTAGCACTTTGGGAGATCATGACGTTTTAACCCGCGCGGCGCTGGGGTCTCCATCCGAACGTGCGGTGCTGGGGGGTAAATTTCCCCCCCCCCCTCGTATCTTCCGAACCAATAACCGCAGCGAGACGCGCAAGGCGGCGATCGAAAGCTCTCAGTGAGAAGAATCTAACGCATGCCCGAAATTATTAACATAAGGTCACATGTCAGGTCACGGTCAGGTCAAGTGTCAAAATTTCAGTATTTGGGTTTTTGGGCTATACTTTCCATCCAAAGCCTTGTATTGCAACTATTATCTCACAAAGTGCTCCCAAATGTATAATGCATCTTCCGCATAAGTAAAAATGAAATTTTAAGCAAAGGTCAAGGTCAAGGTCAGGTCACAAAAGGTCACAGGTCTACGAAAGCCATACGACACATGTTGTATGGGTTATTTTACACGTATAATTCGATAGAAGCAGCCATTTTCACAGCCTGACACCATATAATCGCCCTCAGGTCAAGGTCAGGTCACAAATAAGGTCAAAATTTAAAATGTATTAATCTAAATAAACATTGCATGTTTCTAGACTAGTTTTGTCTTCGAAATACAGTGGTGTCATTTATTTGTCTGTATCTGGTCAGTAAAAGCCAAAAAAACTCAATTAAAAAAATGACGTCATGAGTTACTTATTCTTAGAGAGCCATAAGTCAGTCAAAAATAAAGAAATTGCTTTGAAATTTGGTTTGAACATCGTTCATACTCGGATCTCTAATAAATCTTCCGGTTTTTTGAAAATTTTCAAACAAAAAACTTTTGTGGAAATTCTTCCCCAAAAATCAGTTTTTTGCATTTTTGGGGTTCAAAAACCCAAAATATTGAATATCTGAGATAGCCATATTAAAGACAATGTTATTTCCTTTCTTTTGACGCCTTTTATTTGCGATTTGCATCAACATGCTATTTTCTACGATTTGTCAAACATTTAACGTTTTTTCACCAAAAATGACATGACATGACGTCACTAAAACGTCATTATCTCCTCAAAATTTTTCACGAATTTCAACAAAATTATAACACAAGATGTAGAATTGATGCACCATAAGGTACCGCAAGTTTCACTTCGATATCTGGCACAGTTTTCAAGTTATGGAGAAAATCCGGGAGGGGGGTAAAATTTACCCCCCCCAGCGCCGCGCGGGTTAATGACGTCATGTCACGCCATTTTTGGCCGAAAAACGATAAATGTTTGACAAATCGTAGAAAATCGAGTTTTGAAGCAGATTGTAAATGAAAAACGTCAAAAGAAAGGAAATGGCATTCTCTTCAAAACTACGATCTCAGATTTGCGAAAGTTTGGGGTTTTGACTCCTAAAAATAAAAATATAACAAAATTCCAGAAAACTTTTCAATTTTTTTCCCTTCTTGAAGATATGAAAAGCGGAATATATCTGAGTGAACCAGGTATGGACGATACCCAAACCAAATTTCAAAGCAATATCTTAATTGACTTATGGCTCCGTAAGTATAAGTAACTCATGACGTAATTATTTTAGTTACGTTTTGGTGTGCTTTTATTGACCAGATACAGACAAATAAATGCCACCACTGTTTTTCTGAGATAAAACTGGTCTAGAGACATGCCTTTTTTTATTTAGATGAATCAATTTCAAATTTTGACCTTATGTGACCTGACCTTGACCATATATGGTGTCAGGTTGTGAAAATGGCTGCTACTATCAAATTCTACGTGTAAAATAACCTCCGTAGACCTCTTGCCAAAAGTGACCTTTTGTGACCTGATCTTGACCTTGACCTTTGCTTACAATTTCACTTTTTCCTAATGCGGGAGATGCATTATATCTTTGAGAGTACTTTGTGCGATAATAGTCTCAATCTAAGGCTTTGGATGGAAAGTATAGCCCAAAACTAAAATACCTTAATTTTGACTTTTTACCTGGCCGTGTCCTGAGATGTGACCTTATTTTGAAAATTTCTCGTAAACGTTAGATGCGGCTCATTGAGAGCTTTCGATTACGGCCTTGCGCGTCTCGCTGCGGTTATTGGTTGGGAATGTAACGAAGGGGCAGAATCTGCCCCCCCCCCCCCCCAGCGTGTTCGACCGAATACCCCAGCGGGGCGCGGGTTAATTTGTCTTTTTAAAACAGAAAATATGTCAAATTTTGGGCGAATTTGGGCGGTTTGGGGCATGTCAGCTTGCCCCCCCCCCCTAACCACCCTCCCCCCCACACCCCACTCCTGCTGGATCTGCCAGTGGCCATAAACTAAGACAATCTACTTGAAAATCCCGTGAGCGCTTAACATTTTCAACGGAAGTTGTATACGTTGCCATTTTCTGAAGTTGTCTTTCCAAACTTATGACGGATCGTTTCGCGTAAAGCCCCTCCACACACCATAGTCTACACATTAGTGACTGTGAATTACCTCGAATTTATGTGTTTCCAATGTAATATGTCACAAACGTGAGCAATCGGGACAACGTAAAATGTTGAGGGCAGACGTTCCGCGTTGCCTCTTATTGATTGTGTTGCTGCTGGGACCTTCAAGGTGCCTTGTGCGTGCATCTAAAATGGTTAACCCACGCACAGACGGGGTTCGCACCAAGTTCGAACCGACGGGGGAGGGGGGGGGGGGGTGGATACCCGCCCCTACAATATTTCAAAAGTCATGCAACGTATAGCGACAAACAGAAACAGGTTAGATAGCTCGAAACAAACAAGGTCCAATGCAAGTACTAAGTCATTATTTTAGGTCAGGTCATTTAGGCCATTGAGGTCACCAGAGGTCAACAAAGGTAAAATTTAGGCCATAAATGGGCCTGCCCTTACCAAAAAACCGTCTATATCTCGAGAAAAAAAGAGGTAGCGACGCGCGAGAAAAAAAACGTCCGAAAGATTACTGGCGGATCCAGGGGGGGGGGGGGCATCGGGGGCAAATGCCCCCCCCCCCCCCGCAGGAATCTGGGAGGGGGCATTCAATACAAGTATGCCCCCCCCCCCGCGCGTTCCCAATTTATCGTAAAATCGTCTTTGCAGCAGTCAAAATCCAGCTATCCAGTCAAAAACCGAAAAAAATTCGCGCCGCTTCGCAGCATGACACAACTTTCGCAATAGCTTATACAAATTTGGAAAATGGGAAAATTAATTCCATTAGGTAAGTGTACGGCAGAGGCTTGGCGATAATTGTCTGGTCTGGCTTGGCGATAATTGCTGGCACTGGCGGGTCCAAGGGGCATCTGCGAGAAATGCCCCCCCCCCCACCCTCCACAGGAATATGGGAGGGGCATTCAATACAAGTATGCCCCCCCCCCGCGCGTTCCCTGCACTGAACGTGAAAAACAATGATCCTATGAGAAAACTTCATGAAAACGGAAGTATTTTTCTCGAGTGATTGAATTTGAAGTTTGTATGTCTCCTTTTTTAATGATAGAGAAAACAGCGCACCTGATGCCATTCAAGCAGCCCCAACCGGAAAATGTCGTGCCGCTTCGCGGCATGACACAACTTTCGCAATTACTTATACAAATTTGGAAAATGGGAAAATGAATTATATTAGGTAAGTGTCTGGCAGAGGCTCTCCTTTGCGGTTATTGCTGGCACTGGTGGATCCAGGGGGCATCAGGGATAAATACCCCCCCCCCCCTTCCACAGGAATCTTAGAGGGCCATTCAATACAAGTATGCCCCCCCCCCGCATGTTCCCTGCACTGAACATGAAAAGCAATGATGTTAGGAGAAAACTTCATGAAAACGGAAGTTTTTTTTTGTTCTCTCGAGTGATTGAATTTGAAGTTTGTATGTATCCCTTTCTTTCAATGATAGACAAAACAGCGCACCTGATGCAATTCAAGCAGCCCCGGTGACACTTAACCCGCACCCCGCTGGGGGGGGGGGGGGCAGAATCAGCCCCCCTCCCGGATTTTCTCAATAATTTCAAAATTATGATAGATATCACCGTCAAACTTTCAGTACATTTTGCTGCATCAATTCTACGCCTTCTCACCTAAACTCCAATTAAATTAATGCAGTATTGTGTGAAATAATGACGTTTTAATTACGCCATGTCATGCCATTTTTGGCGGGAAAACGATAAATGTTTAAACAATCGTAGAAAATAGAGTTTTGAAGCAAATTGCAAATAAAATGTCAAAAGAAAATAAATTACATTTTCTTCAACATGGTTATCTCGAATATTATAAATGTTGTGTTTTTGACCGTCCAAAATAGGAAAAACTTTTTTTCGGAGAAAAAAAAACATTTTTTTTTTTTAAAATTTGAAAAGTGAATTTCTTAGCTCGAATACCAAAGTAAGGCGACCGGCCCAAATCTGCGGGGGAAAATGGGGGTACCTTGTTGCCACAAAAAGATGCCCCCACGGAGAGAGGCCGGATCCGCCAGTGCGAAAGATAATTCAATTTGTTGTCACTCAGGCTTCATCAGATTTGATCTCGGGTCAATAGCTAGCTCAGGGAAGGCCATCGAACGTGAAACATTCTCAAAATAGCGGAATTGTTTTTAGGGAATAACTTTTGAGATACGCATGATAGAGTGATACTTATAGTTTTCACCATTGTGTTTCTCTGTCGAGACACATCGAATGGTATATCGGATGATCATGACCTAGTTAGGTCATATTCGAAAATTGGCCTGTCCTGTGCTCAGTTCAAGGTCAGATCAAGTTCAAATTTTACATCCATCAACATGTCTCGACGAGCGAAACACAATGTTGATAACTCCATTACTCTACCTTCATTTGGCAAATAGTTATTGAATACAAAACACGTAACCTCTTGGGTCACCTGAGTTGACCTCGTAGAGAGGTCACATAACACAAATGTGACTTGGATCTTTGCATTTGGCACAAGAATGATGTAGGCACCTGGTGAAAACTGGTCAAATTTAAGCATTTTCTGTGGATTTCTACGTGTTTTTATTTTCTCCATTTACTTATAATGGAAGTTTATCAAATCGAATTGACCTTCGGTCACCGATATTACAAATTCGAGATATACGAATTGTAGGTACTTATGGTCTATGGCCTAAATGAATCCTGTGAGTTTCAAACCGCTCGGTCGATCACTTTGGCACGACCACAAACTTTCAAAAACTTGCTTGGAGGTTTTTCACTTAACGTGACTTGTTGACCTGACCTGAGATGACTCGAGATAAAAAATGGCACACAATTTGGGTGATTGTTCCCCAAAGAGTTACGCCAAGTTTGGCGGCGCTGCGTGTCGACGTTTTCCAATATTTACGAAAACCTCAGGGGACGGATACCCGCCCCCCAAGTCGGTGCGCGTGTTAATACTTCCCATCATGGTGCCAACAGGGATCAGTTGCCGCATTTTTTTTGGGATCAGACTAAGAACTTATCAGTCAATCTACGCATAGGTTCTGTTCGACATGGGCCTGTCCGACGTTTTTTGTTGCGACTATTTGGGGGCCCGGCAAAATATAGTGGCCCAATTCCGAGGTTATACCATTTTGCGCCATTTTTTTTTGATGTGTGTGTAGTTTTGATCGAGGGGGCCCCTCGGGATGCTGTGCCTCCCTCCCCCTCCCCCCGCCGCCCCCCCCCCCCTTGACGAAGGTCTGTCTGCGCCCCTGGATCTGACCTTAGGTCACCGATATTATAAATCGAAGATAAACGAATTGTAGGTACTTATGACCTTATTAAGTCCTGTGAGTTTGAAACCGCTCGGTCAATCACTGTACAGGGCTTTGGCACGACTTTCAAAAACTTGCTTGGAGGTGGGGCCACTTAACTTTCAAAAACTTGCTCTTGGAGGTAGGTTCACTTAACAGGACCTGGTGACCTGACCTGAGATGACTCGAGATACAAAATTACACAAAATGTGGATAATTGATGCCCAAAGAGCTATGCTAAGTTTGGTGGCGCTACACACCGCCGTTTTCCCAATATTTACGAAAACCTCTGATGGGCGGATATCCGCACCCCATGTCGGTGCGCGTGTTAATATGTTAATACATGGTGCCAAAGGGAGTCAGTTGCCGCACATTATTTTGTATCAGACTACGTACTTATCAGTCAATCTACGCATGGGGTCTGTTCAACATGGGTCTGTCCGACTTTTTTTGCGACAATTTAGGACCCTGCAAAATATAGAGGCATAAATCCGAGGAGATACCATTTCGCGTTTTTTTTTTTTTGGGGGGGGGGCCCTTTGGCCGAGGGGGCCCTCTGGGGATGCCGTGCCCCTCCCTTGCCGAAGGTCTGGCTGCACCCCTGGGCCAAAATCAAAGTTGGTGGGGTTGTCACCCCACATCTGAATAGGAAACTCCACCTGTGGTAGACAGTCACAGATAGACCACGTCTCAGTCTGTTGTAATATAACATCAGCTGACAACTCTTCTTCTATTAGGGACCTGAATAACACCATAAACTGCAGGGGGAGGGGACATTACTGAACCAAAGGTCAAATACAAGCAGTTTTTAATTTAATCAGACTTTTTACAGGTAGGTAGACAACATTAACACTGGACACATCCCAATGCCACACTGTTCATGCTATTGGTGATGAAGTCGATACCGACACGCCACACTTAAACACCAGACCAGACTGGTTATTGATTCGACTCTGATTGAATCGATCGGAATCGTTCAATCAAAATCCCTTGAATCAAAGAAGAACCGATTCACCACCGGATTTTTTTATTCATGAATCATGATTTAATCAAAGCCTACATAGAAACAAGGCTGATTGAATCAAAAAGACTGTGCAATGCTATTTCAATGGTGAGTCAAACGTGATTTGACCCCCAAAAAATGATTCTTTGAATCGGAAAGAATCATTTCTGAAAATGGTTATCCATGAATCAAACGGTGACTGAATCATTCATATTCCAAAATGAATCGTGATTTAATCCTTCCAAAAAAGGTGAATAAATAACCAGTCTGGTTCTGTAGTGTCTGATGGCACATGGTTTATGACCCGGCAAGAGTCTGACGTTAACTCCTGCGTCTGTGGTAAGCCTGGGCGGACCACCGACGGACCACCAGCGGACCACCGGCGGACCACCGCCGGACCACCGGCGGACCACGGCCGGACCACCGGCGGACCACCAGCGGACCACCGGCGGACCACCGTCGGACCACCGGCGGACCACCGGCGGACCACCGGCGGACCACGGCCGGACCACCGGCGGACCACCGTAGGACCACCGGCGGACCACCGGCGGACCACCGTCGGACCACGGCCGGACCACCGGCGGACCACCGTAGGACCACCGGCGGACCACCGGCGGACCACCGTCGGACCGCGGTATAATTAGAGCGCCGAGCTGGCGTCACAGTGCCCCCGGACCGGGACTCTGATTAGTCACAGTGCCCCCGGACCGGGACTCTGATTAGTCACAGTACCCCCGGACCGGGACTCTGATTAGTCACAGTGCCCCCGGACCGGGACTCTGATTAGTCACAGTGCCCCCGGACCGGGACTCTGATTAGTCACAGTGCCCCCGGACCGGGACTCTGATTAGTCACAGTGCCCCCGGACCGAGACTCTGATTAGTCACAGTGCCCCCGGACCGGGACTCTGATTAGTCACAGTGCCCCCGGACCGGGACTCTGATTAGTCACAGTGCCCCCGGACCGGGACTCTGATTAGTCACAGTGCCCCCGGACCGGGACTCTGATTAGTCACAGTACCCCCGGACCGGGACTCTGATTAGTCACAGTGCCCCCGGACCGGGACTCTGATTAGTCACAGTGCCCCCGGACCGGGACTCTGATTAGTCACAGTGCCCCCGGACCGGGACTCTGATTAGTCACAGTGCCCCCGGACCGGGACTCTGATTAGTCACAGTGCCCCCGGACCGGGACTCTGATTAGTCACAGTGCCCCCGGACCGAGACTCTGATTAGTCACAGTGCCCCCGGACCGGGACTCTGATTAGTCACAGTGCCCCCGGACCGGGACTCTGATTAGTCACAGTGCCCCCGGACCGGGACTCTGATTAGTCACAGTGCCCCCGGACCGGGACTCTGATTAGTCACAGTGCCCCCGGACCGGGACTCTGATTAGTCACAGTGCCCCCGGACCGGGACTCTGATTAGTCACAGTGCCCCCGGACCGGGACTCTGATTAGTCACAGTGCCCCCGGACCGGGACTCTGATTAGTCACAGTGCCCCCGGACCGGGACTCTGATTAGTCACAGTGCCCCCGGACCGGGACTCTGATTAGTCACAGTGCCCCCGGACCGGGACTCTGATTAGTCACAGTGCCCCCGGACCGGGACTCTGATTAGTCACAGTGCCCCCGGACCGGGACTCTGATTAGTCACAGTGCCCCCGGACCGGGACCCGGCGGTCGCTCTCACTGACCGGAGCTGGCCAGCGGCCCGGCCTCTGTGTGTGCAGCGGCCGGCCATGAGGCCCGCCCGCGGCTGTAATCCAGCGCGCGGTGACCGCGGTATCGCGATGTGGCGCGCAGTCAGATCGGGAGCCGATCGGGAGCCGCCCCGCTCTGCTGCAGTCGGCTGGACGGCGGGGAGTGCCGTGACCATGGGAAGCGGGCCGCTGCACGTGCACACCGCACCTGCAGACCCACAGACAGACAGACAGACAGACAGACGCCGGAAACTGCGCTCCGGTCGGCACGCTGAGGTGCTCAGATGGGCACGCCGTGTGTGGGGCCGTGCTTCAGTGTCACTGCGGCTCTGGAGTACACATAAGTCTGATGAAGGCGTGCCACTGGGAGTGCGCCTTGACGACAATGCTGTCCGTCTGATGGCCGTGCTGGTTGGGTGTGTCGCCTGGCCGACTGAGTGTTAACTCAGGAACAGTAGAACTGTTGTTGAGTGTTGGACTGCAGTAAGTCGCAGCTGGACCGTGACTGAAGTCGCGCTTGGGATTGCAGGGCTCAGCATGGCTGGCATGATCATTGCAGTGCAGGCAACTTTCACCACCACGATGTGTTACCATGTTGCGTGACATGGGATTTATGTGCTAAACTTAGCCGCGATGCATTCTCACGTAACATGCAATTACATAGTGCATACCGCGAAACGTGAACACCCTCCACGTCCACTGTGTCTCGGCAGGCTCCAGTCATAAATGATAGACTTGTTCGAGTACCTTGTCGTTGCATAAGAGGATTCCCAATGTATGCTAATGCGAGAATGAAATTAGATAGTCTTGTACCTCTTCGAATGTTTATTGCGATAAGGCATCGTCTTGGGTGGAGACGTGCACGGCATCCTGTTGGAATACTCACCAGATCTGTGGGTGGTCTCGTGGTGAGCGGACAATATCAAACCTCCTGCACTCTCCCGACGACACGGCTGACACCGCGACCAGTGACGCCCCAGCTGGTTAGCAAACATACGACACGGCTGGCACCGCGACCAGTGACGCCCCAGCTGGTTAGCAAACAACTGGTATTCTGCCAACGTTATCTATCGAGGGACCAATATCGTCATCTGCCCACAAAGTCCGGGTTTGTATATGTTGTGACACTGATCACAGTGTCCGGCGGTGGCTGCCGGCCATCCCCCCCCCCCCCCCCCACCGAGGTCACCTCAGTGGCTGGCCATTGGCCGAGAGGAAAAGTCAGCATCTATGTATATATATGGCGGGTCCAGGCCATCCATGCTGTAGCTATGTGCCTCCACCTCTGACCACCTCAGCAACAAGGAGGAGACAGCTTCCCAGGCGGGTCGAGGCCGTCTGCTGTATCTGTATCAGTGTTCGTCACGGGCCCACCAACCCCCAGCCCGGCCCGGCCCAGGCCCATGAACACCAAGCCCAGGCCCGGACCAGGCCCGGTCAAATTAATAATATTGAGGCCCAGGCCCAGTCCAGCCCGCTCAGATTAAGCATATCATTATTTTCACAAAATTTGCAATCATTATCCTAGCATATTTGCTTGTATACTATAAATGTGAAACAATGAACCAACTATGCTAACGGAAAAAAGCCACAGCCACAGCAACAGTGTGTTGCTGTGTAAGTGAACTGCGGGTTAAAATATTTGTGAGCACTGACCTGAGCTTGTGCGACGCGCGCATTACTTCAAAATTGTCAGGCCCAGGCCCATCCAGAGCCCAGCGATTTCCTTAACCCTCGCCCGGGTAGGGCAAAATCACTACGTGTTCGGGTAGGAGAGGGGGGGGCGGTACCCCCCTTAACGTTTCTCCCCTAATTGAGCTAGAGCTTCTATTCAAAGACGAGCGCGTTGCTTGTGATGAGAGAAAGCCGCTGATACCAAATTTTAAGGTCTTGGGTCATTAGGTGACCTTTGCGGTCATGTCAATGACCCAAATGTCATCCCAATTGAAAATGCGTATAAATTGAATTGTATCGAGCTAGAATCGTAAATGAGCATATCATAATGCCTATTGGGTGCCAAATTCGTAATCAGGGTCACAAAATGTCCTAAAAACTGTCAAATTCCAAAAAGGTCATGCCAGGTCATCTGAGGTCAGTGACCTCGGTTGACCTGTGGAAGTGCATGACCCCAGTGGAACACATAATTATGTAAAATGGATCCCAAATTTGAAATCAGCGTCACACAATGTCCTAGAAACCGCCAGAAGCCCAAAAAAGTCATCTGAGGTCATCGGAGGTCAATGACCTCAGTTGGCCTCTGAAAAGGTCAATCGAGGTCACAATCTCAGTGGAAACCACAACTGTCACCTGGGAATACCTGTGCATATGCTCCTGAACAACAAACACTCGAAAACAACAGAAGTTACAGGCATCGATACTGAGGGACGCCAGTTGCGCCTGACATGACCTTGAGAAACAGGTCATAGGTCATGGGTCATCTGGGTTAAAAATTCGAAATTTTCAGAGTATGTAGGATTTTTTCTTCTTCAAAAGTAGGGTACTGAAAGTTGCATCGAAATCAGTTGGAAACTGCGCGAATTATTCCAGAAAAACCGACGGGGTGGCACCCCCTACCCGGGCGAGGGTTAAAGTTGAGATCCGACCCAGGCCCAGCCCAGGCCCAGCCCATGGCCCATAGGACCAGCCCAACCCATGGCGAACTCTGCTATGTATCCTCACATCCTCTGACCAAATTGCCCGTCCCTGACGTCATGCCCTAGACGCTGGATGGCGTCTGACTTTGGGTGACCCTGGCATCACAGGATCATCCAAAGGTCAGGTGCCGATCGAAACACGGCACCGATCTCGAGCAGAATATTCAGCGTCTGACTTTGGGTGACCCTGGCATCACAGGATCATCCAAAGGTCAGGTGCCGATCTAAACACGGCACCGATCTCGAGCAGAATATTCAGCGTCTGACTTTGGGTGACCCTGGCATCACAGGATCATCCAAAGATCAGGTGCCGATCTAAACACGGCACCGATCTCGAGCAGAATATTCAGCGTCTGACTTTGGGTGACCCTGGCATCACAGGATCATCCAAATGTCAGGTGCCGATCTAAACACGGCACCGATCTCGAGCAGAATATTCAGCGTCTGACTTTGGGTGACCCTGGCATCACAGGATCATCCAAAGGTCAGGTGCCGATCTAAACACGGCACCGATCTCGAGCAGAATATTCAGCGTCTGACTTTGGGTGACCCTGGCATCACAGGATCATCCAAAGGTCAGGTGCCGATCTAAACACGGCACCGATCTCGAGCAGAATATTCAGCGTCTGACTTTGGGTGACCCTGGCATCACAGGATCATCCAAAGATCAGGTGCCGATCTAAACACGGCACCGATCTCGAGCAGAATATTCAGCGTCTGACTTTGGGTGACCCTGGCATCACAGGATCATCCAAAGATCAGGTGCCGATCTAAACACGGCACCGATCTCGAGCAGAATATTCAGCGTCTGACTTTGGGTGACCCTGGCATCACAGGATCATCCAAAGGTCAGGTGCCGATCTAAACACGGCACCGATCTCGAGCAGAATATTCAGCGTCTGACTTTGGGTGACCCTGGCATCACAGGATCATCCAAAGGTCAGGTGCCGATCTAAACACGGCACCGATCTCGAGCATGGCGTCTGACTTTGGGTGACCCTGGCATCACAGGATCATCCAAAGGTCAGGTGCCGATCTAAACACGGCACCGATCTCGAGCAGAATATTCAGTCGATCCGGTGGGGTAGCCGGCCGATCCCGAGGCACTGGGATCTGGATAACACGCCTGAGTAGCGTGCAGTTTCCTGTTGGCTAATATATTTCAATAATACGACACTGTCCCTAAACACAGACTCGCAGCATAACTGACAGATGATAAGACACAAAGTACACGACAACGCTGGGCTGTTCTGGGCTTTATCTCTCACTTTGAACAAACGTGTCATGCCCAGAATCAGGCATGTTATGTAACATAAATGTTTAATTAGGTATATAAATATATAATGTTGTACTTATATATATATATATATATATATATATATATAAATATATAATGTTGCACTTATATAAATATATAATGTTGTACTTATATACATATATAATGTTGTATGTACTTATATAAATGTATAATGTACTTATATACATATATAATGTTGTACTTATATAAATATATAATGTTGTACTTATATAAATATATAATGTTGTGCTTATATAAATATATAATGATGTACTTATATACATATATAATGTTGTATGTACTTATATAAATATATAATGTTGTATTTATATACATATATAATGTTGTACTTATATAACTATAAATAGTGTTATGTGCTTAAATATACAGCTTATATTACTTCGCCATTTTTTTTTTTGTCTTTATGTCTTTATGTCTTTATGCCATTTTCAGGCTAAGTCGTACTGTATGTTAACTATATTACCAGTAAAACGCCTTGATTGGGTTGGGAACCGAGCAGGCCGTTCTTAAAATCGTTATTTCCAAATGTAAAAGAGCACTTAAAGCTTTGCTGGCAGGGATGGTGAACCAGGTAGTCGACCTTCGCCGGCCGCAGGCGATCACGTGACCGGGCGGGTCAGCCGGGGCCGGCGCGGCCTATAGAGCGAGGCCGGTGGGTGGTGGCCGCAGGTTCCGCAACCACCACCATGGGGGAGACATTTCATCGAGATGTGGGTCGACGCAACCCGACAACGCATAATTTCAGAAATTGAATACTATATCTGTACGACATAAATATTTGTGTCATGTGTGTGCAAATTTTCAGCCACATGAATCGAGTAGTTGCGACGAAATAAGCCTCTGAAAACCGTGGCTACGGTCGGGCCGCTCATATGTAGATCCCCCCTTGGTTGACGGAAGCCCTCGCGTCCACTCGGCACTCGGTAATTACCAAGCAGCAAGACAATTTATGGTCTGCAAAATGACTCATGCCCTCCCCTTTATTTTTGGGTAAATGCGCTCATGACCACATTTTATTTATTTCCTTACATTCCATTTAATCGAGAGGATGATCCCAGCACCCACCAGTAACGGTTGGCAGCACTCGGGCGTTAAAAACCTACTACACCATAGGGTTCCCATGTTAAATCGATGAATTTCAGACGAGGCTGGCTCGTAACCTATGGTAAATATTTGTTTAATTCGACTTATGGAACAGATAGCTACAACAGATAGATAGCTTTCCTTACATTCCATTTAATCGAGAGGATGATCCCAGCACCCACCAGTAACGGTTGGCAGCACTCGGGCGTTAAAAACCTACTACACCATAGGGTTCCCATGTTAAATCGATGAATTTCAGACGAGGCTGGCTCGTAACCTATGGTAAATATTTTGTAATTCGACTTATGGAACAGATAGCTACAAGCTTTAGCTACAACGTTTCTATTTATCATTTTTCGATATTCCGGGTGTAAAGGGGTTAAATGGGCGTGGGGGTTAAAAAATGTCAGAACGACCGCTGACCGCTTCCAAATGCTACTACAGGTACTGAAATATACACTACTTCGACTACTACTTCGTAGTAGAGTTTAATATGACCGCTTCCAAATGCCACTACATGTACTGAAAATACACTACTTTGACTACTACTTCGTATATTTGCTGGCGTTTAATTCAATAAATGAAGATATAATCTATGGGAATACAAGCTATTGATAGCAAACAATACCTTTAATTTATAATAGACAAAACAATTACGATACAAGTTATATCTTGTCTAATTCATTTCGGCGTTACATTCCTTACTGTTCTACCCGTTGGTCTATTACCCTGGATGATCCGGTCGGCTCAGAGTTCGAGCCCCAACTTGAGCTTGCTGTCTGTCCCATCTGTCCTCAGAGTTCGAGCCATAACTTGAGCTTGCTGTCTGCCCCATCTGTCCTCAGAGTTCGAGCCCCAACTTGAGCTTGCTGTCTGTCCCATCTGTCCCTAGAGTTCGAGCCCCAACTTGAGCTTGCTGTCTGCCCCATCTGTCATCAGAGTTCGAGCCCCAACTTGAGCTTGCTGTCTGTCCCATCTGTCCTCAGAGTTCGAGCCCCAACTTGAGCTTGCTGTCTGTCACATCTGTCCTCAGAGTTCGAGCCCCAACTTGAGCTTGCTGTCTGTCCCAGCTGCCCTCGCCTGTGATGACCTTCGGATGATGACAGCGGTCGCCCATGGACAAATAAGGTCATCAGAGGTGAAAAGACTGCCTAGTGCTTACTCAGCCATTTACGATGGCGGAATTTCCAAGTCACAGACCGATTCCAAACATATAAAGGACTAAATAAGCTTAGCTGAAGGAAATTCACTTCGATTTTTTTGGATATCCGTGGAAAGCTGATGGAATAATGAATAAGTTGGTGGAAGCTCTGATCGTCTTTCGAACTTGCATTTCACTATTTCATGAGCCTTCAGCACATTCATGTAATTGCCTCCTGGCACGTGCCACCGGAGTTCTAAGGGAGAACTTTCGTTTGAGAGTTGCGCGAAGTTCTAGATAATTTTTGGTCATCTCGGAGGCCGCATTTCACATATCAGCGACAGTAATTTATCAACTTTGCAGCCACTGTTGATAATTACAATAACTTCGTCAGACCAGGGAACATTATCTGTCAGTCAGGCCGAGGGAGGAGCGGTGTCGGTCGTCCGGTCCTGCTGACCAGCGCCTGGTGTCACCAGTGTCCCTGCAGGCCCCAGCCCAGCATGACTCTCACCAATGTTCCCAGCCTGATCCCATGGAGGGCCGGCCTGACCAGCGCCTGGTGTCACCAGTGTCCCTGCAGGCCCCAGCCCAGCATGACCCTCACCAATGTTCCCAGCCTGATCCCATGGAGGGCCGGCCTGACCAGCGCCTGGGGTCACCAGTGTCCCTGCAGGCCCCAGCCCAGCATGACCCTCACCAATGTTCCCAGCCTGATCCCATGGAGGGCCGGCCTGACCAGCGTCTGGTGTCACCAGTGTCCCTGCAGGCCCCAGCCCAGCATGACCCTCACCAATGTTCCCAGCCTGATCCCATGGAGGGCCGGCCTGACCAGCGCCTGGGGTCACCAGTGTCCCTGCATGCCCCAGCCCAGCATGACCCTCACCAATGTTCCCAGCCTGATCCCATGGAGGGCCGGCCTGACCAGCGTCTGGGGTCACCAGTGTCCCCAGGCCCCAGCCCAGCATGACTCTCACCAATGTTCCCAGCCTGATCCCATGGAGGGCCGGCCTGACCAGCGCCTGGTGTCACCAGTGTCCCTGCAGGCCCCAGCCCAGCATGACCCTCACCAATGTTCCCAGCCTGATCCCATGGAGGGCCGGCCTGACCAGCGCCTGGTGTCACCTGTGTCCCTGCAGGCCCCAGCCCAGCATGACCCTCACCAATGTTCCCAGCCTGATCCCATGGAGGGCCGGCCTGACCAGCACCTGGGGTCACCAGTGTCCCTGCAGGCCCCAGCCCAGCATGACCCTCACCAATGTTCCCAGCCTGATCCCATGGAGGGCCGGCCTGACCAGCGCCAGGGGTCACCAGTGTCCCCAGGCCCCAGCCCAGCATGACCCTCACCAATGTTCCCAGCCTGATCCCATGGAGGGCCGGCCTGACCAGCGTCTGGGGTCACCAGTGTCCCCAGGCCCCAGCCCAGAATGACCCTCACCAATGTTCCCAGCCTGATCCCATGGAGGGCCGGCCTGACGAGCGTCTGGGGTCACCAGTGTCCCCAGGCCCCAGCCCAGCATGACCCTCACCAATGTGCCCAGCCTGATCCCATGGAGGGCCGGCCTGACCAGCGCCAGGGGTCACCAGTGTCCCCAGGCCCCAGCCCAGCATGGCCCTCACCAATGTTCCCAGCCTGATCCTATGGAGGGCCGGCCTGACCAGCGTCTGGGGTCACCAGTGTCCCCAGGCCCCAGCCCAGCATGACCCTCACCAATGTTCCCAGCCTGATCCCATGGAGGGCCGGCCTGACCCGCGTCTGGGGTCACCAGTGTCCCCAGGCCCCAGCCCAGCATGACCCTCACCAATGTTCCCAGCCTGATCCCAGAGGGCCGGCCTGACCAGCGCCTGGGGTCACCAGTGTCCCCAGGCCCCAGCCCAGCATGACCCTCACCAATGTTCCCAGCCTGATCCCAGAGGGCCGGCCGCTGAGGAGGGCCTTATTTGGACACTGGGGAGAGCTGCCAGGTCCCACCGGACTCGCTCAGGGACAGATCAGGGGGGGGGGGAAACATGCTCCCCCCAAGGTCCTGAAACTATGATTCCCCCCCCCCCCCTCCCCTCAACACACACAAAACAACTGCCTGACGTGCATTGGCTGACGGTGCTGCGCTCTACCACCCCCACCCCCGGTCAACAACAAGTTTTTGCTGACGGCTGACGACGTCCCGCTACCCCCCCCCCCCCCCCCGCTCAACAATTTTTTTTTGTTAATACGCCACTAGATCCCCCCCCACAAAAAAACCTGCTAGATCCACCCTTGGACTCGCTGGTTTGGCCTACACCGGTGGCCAGACACGAGGCTGCCGGCCGCGGCGGAAGGCAGTTTTCAGACAGCCTCTGTGCACGTCAGTGGCGCGTGCACGGGTGGACGTGTAGCTCACGCGGGATTACTGGACCGGACCCGGACCGCCGCAGCCAGTGATACAGACACCCGGAGCGTGCCGACAAGCCCTGAATTAACATGCATCGCCGACCGAACCACCGGATCTCCGCTCAACATGCCACGGGTTTCCTCAGATAATAGTTTGCTGTTGGTACGGCGGAGATGGGCCGTGGAATAAAGTGAAGGTTGGTTACCGACAGGGATGTAGGAACGTCACGAAAAGTGTGTGTGTGTGTGGGGGGGGGGGGGACTTCGATCTCGTCTGCAAGAGAGAAATCAACCCCTCTATGCAGTAGCGTCGCCCCCCAAAAAATAGTGGGGGCCAGCCAGAGGTTCGGAGGGGGCGTCCAGGGGTTTGGGGGCCAGCCCCATAGGGCTAATGTTAAAATCCTGCGAATCTGGGGGACTGGACTCCGGCCGGAGCCTATACGATCCAGGCCCCCCTCTCCCAGCCGGAGCCTATACGATCCAGCCCCCCCCCCCTCTCCCAGGCTCCCCGGTGGCCCCTGCCCCTATGCAAGATTTCTTTGCAGATTTGGGCTCTTCTCGCTCTAGCGAACCTTCCGCTATCAACAGTTTTCTTCACCAAGCAAAAGGAAAGATTTTAGTTAAAAAAATGGCCGAAAAGTAAAAAGTCTATGTTTGCGGAACAAGAGGTATTTTCTAAAAGAAAAAAAAACGTGTCTAATTTCTTAAAACTCAACCTGTAAACTGACTGTGACGTATCGTCAATTCACGGTTTAACGGAAATATTTCATATTTCATATTTCCAGTACCAACATGATTAGCTTCGTTAATTGTAAAATGTAACCGACTTATCGGGAAAAGAGTCATAACTGCATACGCTATGTCTCCCACTTACTGGAGAAAACCAGATAAATCCGTGCAAATATAATACAAACATTGTACTCACTACGCGGTACATCTGAAGCGAAATGTTCGTAACTTGTTGACATGTTATCAGTCAAACTGTAGCACAATATAACTAATATAAAGCAGCATTATTAGCTGCATGGCACCCAGTTATTTGCAAATCTTTTAAGTAAGTGGATTTTTCGTTTGGTTCTCTCCGCTTCATAAGACACTGAATCAGCATACACCAACTACATTTTAGCCACGTCATTTAGACATTAAATTTTAGCCACGTCATTTAGACATTCCATTTTAGCACGTCATTTAGACATTCCATTTTAGCACGTCATTTAGACATTACTGACATCTGACGTCAGCTCAGAGAGCGAGTACCAAAAAGAAATAACCACTAATAGTAATAGCGGTAATGTCTGGAGTCTGTCGGCACCAGGTGTGGATATAATGCGGATACTAATAATACCGCGCTGAGGCCAATCAGCGATCGTCTCATTAAGTCCCTTGTATCAGCAGAGGTGCAACAAATGGGACCAACACACTTGGCTGGCTTGGGAGGCTGGCACCAACACACTTTCAGAGCACAAAATATGTCACAATACGCGACATCAAAATGGGATCCTGAAACTTGTTTTTAGAATCATAAGTTAGATGTGTTCAGGTATTTAAGATGCTTCAGAAGTTGTAATTTATATTTTCCATAAATGTTTAAACATTTTAACTTTCCACATATAACCCGCCATTGACTGGGGAGTGGGGGCGTTTAACGCCTCCTGATGCATTTATGTCATAGCTGAAAAATGAAAAGCGATATCAACCTGAAACTTCGCGTACCTTCTTATAAATCATTTTTACATCTTGTGTGCAAAATGAAGAAATGTTGGCGATTTTGTTGCGAGTTATAGCGAATTTAGTGACGTCATTGCACATGAGTTTTGCACACAAGTCAGCTAAACTTTGCCAGGCCGTACAAATGCCACATTTGAAGCAAAATACATTCGAAAATGGCCAAAAGATAGAAAATTGCAACGGATACAAGCCAGCTATCTCGGATTTGGAAAAATATTAGTTTTTTACCCCCCCCCCAAAAAAAAACAAACTCAAACCAACTTTTTTGGGGGGGAAAATTATCCCAACATCAAATATTTTTTTTTTTTTTTAAAAACGAGAGATATCTCAGAGAACCATATCTAGGCTACTACCATACCAAATTGCGAACTGATATCTCTGTTTTTGACTGACTTATGACATGGGTATAAAGTATGGGTAACTCATGACGCCCTATTTTGAAATTGAGTTTTTTGGATTTTATTGACTAGATACAGACAAATAAATACCACCACTGTATTTTTTAGACAAAACTGGTCTTGCAACATTCCTTTTGTGTTTAGGTTTAACAATTAACAATTTTGACCTTCGGTGACCTGAACGTGACCTAAAATTTATATTTATTTCACGTAAATGAAGTCAGGTGGTAAAATGACTATCACTATCCAATTATACGTGGGACATAACCCATAAAACATGTGTTGCATGACTTTCGTATATATTTTGAGCATAGTGGCTTTTTGTGACATGACCTTGACCTTGACCTTGGCCACCAATCTCACTTTAGCTCATGCGGGATATGTATCATACCCTTGGCAGCACTTTGGGTGAAACTGATCGCAATCGAAGGCTTTGGATGGAAAGTATGGCCATAAACTCAAATACGCCGATTTTGAACTTTGACCTGACCGTGACCTGACATTTGACCTCACTTTGACATTTTTAGCATGATTTATATTCGTCTCATTGAGAGCTTTCGATTACCGTCTTGTGCGTCTCGCTGCGATCATTGGTTCGGAAGATAGCCAGGGGGCGTTTAACGCCCCCCCCCCCCCACAGTCAATGGCGTTCTGCTGAGACCCCGTCAATGCCGGGATAACACACCGAAAAGTTAACTAACAGAGACAGCAATGTTGCAACAATTAAAAACATATGAGAGATCTCACATAAAACTAAATCAAAGTTGAGAAAATGCTGTTTGTGGTCATGTAAAAACTGATACCATGGCAAATATAGTATTATTGTAAGCAGGAATGTATGTACCTACAATATTGGAAAACTCCAGAGATACCATAAATAATTCACAAGTACCCATGATAATAACTAAGATTTCCTATGGAATGGGATAGACTGTTCTTATGTCAGAGCGGCAGGGGCAGATCCAGGGGGGGGGGGGGGCAAC